>JAOWAN010057019.1:0-12818 GCA_028566635.1 Lobelia cardinalis
TCCGTCGCTTGGTCGCCGACTATTGGTCGCCACTTCCTTGCTCGCCAATCACAGAGAGTGAGATAGCTCGCCCCCCTAGGTCGCGACCTTCCTCGCCAAGCTCGCCATGCTCGCCAGCCACCTTCCTCGCCAAACCCAGCTTGCTCACCAGCTCACTGAAAGCAGTCATCAGCTTCCTCGCCCTTGCTCGCGTGACTGGTCCCCGCAGCTGACCTGAAGGGGTTGCTCGCCTGGACGACCACGCATCAGGGGGGTGAATAGCCTATTAAAATTTCTTCCTTAAAAGCAGATTACTTGTAAAAACTCTCACCCTTAACTTAATGAAGCGGGTGCAACGAAAGACTTGTGAGTTTGTTAAGTACAACATTTCTGTTTTAAAAGAGTTTGAAAAAGCTTGTGCTCTGAATCGGAAGACTTGTAGAAACAAAGTCCTCTGATCCTTAAGGAGTGAGACAGCCAGACAGTAAAGTAAATCACAAATAGAAAGGTAAAGGTAGAAAGTAAATCATACTGGTATGTATAGAGGTTCATCAATGAATTGGCTAGTCCTCTACCAAGTTGGTCAGACTTGGATTTGTGAGAGAGATCCACTATATATTCTAGCTATTACAAGTGCCGACCAATAGCAAACTTGGGCTTTAGGCCTTTACAAGAAAGATAAGATAAAACGGAACACTCCTAAACAAATTTCAAGTCAAGCAAGTGACCTGTGTTTTTGTGAGTGTGTACAACTAAGTGTATACACTCATGTGTGTGTTTACAATTCATCAAACGGCCTCCTAGAATCTCAGTGAGGGAGGCCTTCCTAAGTGTTTGATGATCACAACAAAATACTAAGTGATTTGGCTAGTAACAGTAAGGGTTGGATCTAAATGTTCCTATCTCTCACGAGTGATTTGATTATAGAAGTAAGATTACTTAAGAATCAAATCTCTCACGGGAAGGGTAACAACAACTTCAGAGTTTCAACCAGTTTTAAAGCTGTGAAGTCCATCTCTATTTATAGGCAGCTTCTACGCATTGGAGGACTTAAAAGAATCTGTCTTTGGACACGTGTTAAAAGCTGACTCGGTTTATTGGGAGTCTCATACTATGTTTTGTCTCTTTTTTTCTGTCTAACGTTGTATCACGATCTTGTCTGCCATGATGATTGTACTGACTGTACGAATGATGACAGGTGTCCTTGTCATTGCTCCTTCTAGAAGGTATTTCAATTTGAATCTGGAGAAAACGCAAGGAGAATTTTGACTACGCACTGGAAAATTGTGAACGGAACACTCTATACACAGCCTTCAGTGTGGAAGTCTTCTGTTTGAAGCAAACGGATCACTGCAATGATCAAGCCTTCCGACAGATAACTTGAGCTTGTAAAATTATTGCTTTACCCTTGAGATAAAATATGAACGGATACCTTCCTACTACATAGCCATGGAAAAATTATGTTGTAAGTACTAAGTTGTTAAATTTCTATTTATATAGAAAGGCTTGAATACACGATAAATAGACAATTATTATTAAAAATATTTTGAGACAATTAATCAAATCTAAAAAGAAAATTAAATCCTAACAGTCTCTACTGTCCCAAAAAGCTTTAAGGTAACAGAAGTTTTTAAACCAACTGGTGATTTCAAGGAGCTTCAAAAGCGTTAAGAGAAAGTAAAGCTTAGAGTTAAACAGTAAATCAAGGTAAAGCTATAAATGAAGACTGTAAAGCACATGATAGCACTCAAATAGATCTTTATTTTAGTGCTATTTCTATGATTATTTTGATGTAATTACACATGATTTTACGCTTGATAAATGTCTAGTTTTGCATAATTATAGGAATTCCAAATGGAGAGAATCAAAGTAAGAGAAAAAAAGGGCTATTCTGGTAAGAAATCAAGAAAGCAAGGACCAGATCAGAGACAACATCGAAATACGTGCAAAAAATTGACAGAGAGCTAGGCACGGGCGTGCCTAAGCTGGGCACGCCCGTGCCTGCATAACATGAGGAATTACTCATGTTACTGTTTTAGGGTTTTTTTTTGTTTTTCTTGTAAAGGTCTTTTGGCAGTCTATATAAACATATTTTTCTTTAGATTATAGAGAACAATTCACGTACGAAAAAAATTCAAATTTTCTAGGGTTTATGCTTAGCCAAGTTATGAACTAAACTCCACCTTCTAGGAGTTGGAGGTAAATCTTACTATCTGATTATGCTTTGATAATAATACTTTCAATTGTGTTCTTATTCTTATTGAAATTATAATCGTTCTTACGTGCATTATTTCAACTAAGTAGTTGCAAATGCTTAATTCAAAGAATGATTATGAATTATATGTTATGCTTTCAGAAAAGGGTTTCATATGATAGCTTGATTACAATTCTCTAGTTTGTTTTATTGTGCGATAGAAACGTGAGTAAGAGGGATTAGGGTTGTCTTAGTTTATACGGGCTTCAAGGGTTTTCCGTGCGTCGTCTATTATTGTGACCTTCAGTGTTTAGCGAAATCGGAGAACACTGATACTATATCTTCTGCCAAGAAGACCAAATACATTGCTGATCAACAGTCAACCGTAAGAACTGAACCAATACAGAAAGGAAATTAGTGTAATCAGAAGTAACGATTAACTCCGGTCTCCTAGATTTATCTCAATTGTAAATTTCATCTCAGTAGTTATAAACATTACTTCCAGATTAGTTAATTCAACATCGCAAAATATTGGTAATGAGTTAAATTACTTAATTCAAGTCTTCAGTTGATCGACATCCTATTTATCATTATCTGCATAATTTAGTTAGTAGTATTATTAGTAATAAGTAGATTTTATTATTTATTATTCTTTTTTGAGCACCTACGTCGGTGCAATCAAAAAGTGGCGCCATTGCCAGGGAGTTGTTAATTCAAGTTTCTTAACTGTGTTATACTTTGTTTTGTCATTCATCTAGGATTATGAATTAAAGAGCTACATCTATGAATGACAAGTACTCAAAAGCAGTCATGATTATGCATGCATTAGTCCTACGCAAAATAGTGAGGGGATAACAGTTTTAAGCATGCATCAAACAAAAAGCAAGGAAAGAAATTAAAATATTTCTGTGGAGAGAGACAAGTGGATCAGCATAAGATCCTCAAATTAAAAGGAGGGTGAAACTGAGTCTTCTGCAGAAGCGTTTGAACTGGTTCTCCTGATGATGCGGCTAAGGCATGAGCTACTATTGTAGCTTTTTCTTCGTCAGCCCTGAGTTTCTTAGCCTTTGCAACGTCCAAGTCAACCCGCAACATGGATTTTTGAAGCTGGCTTTATCACGAGCAACTTCAATCTCTTTCATCTTGTGAGCAGTTTCTGTGGAAGTTTGAAATGCTTTCTCCTTCAGCTCTGCAACTTTCTTCATCAACCTAACATTCTCATTTTTCAAAAAATCCATAGCTTCATCATTGGATGCCTGTTCCTGCAATAGAAATTGGGTGGAAGCTTTGGCTGCATACTCCTCCTGAATGGCCTTAAGACGGGCACATTCGGCTTCATGAATCCTAATCTCAGCAGGAGAAATAGAGGCTTTAACAGCTTCTCATTCCTCAGAAGTGGGCTGTTGGCCAGAGGTAGAAGCCATCCTAACAGAAGCTATCATAGATTCCCTTTGCAAGTTCAAAACAAGAGTAAAATACTCCTTTATGCTATCTAGGCCAAGCTGGACAACATCACTCTTATAAGCCATACTTTAACCAGCTTATTCATCTTTTCCCAAACACTTTTTCCAACCTTTCCATTCTCAAGAAAGTCAAAGCGAGGATCAGTAAGAGCAGTAGTATCAACAGAAGTAGAGACATGGATTACCGTATTTTGATGTTGTCTCTGATCTGGTCCTTGCTTTCTTGATTTCTTACCAGAATAGCCATTTTTTTCTCTTACTTTGATGCTCTCCATTTGGAATTCCTATAATTATGCAAAACTAGACATTTATCAAGCGTAAAATCATGCGTAATTACATCAAAATAATCATAGAAATAGCACTAAAATAAAGATCTATTTGAGTGCTATCATGTGCTTTACAGTCTTCATTTATAGCTTTACCTTGATTTACTGTTTAACTCTAAGCTTTACTTTCTCTTAACGCTTTTGAAGCTCCTTGAAATCACCAGTTGGTTTAAAAACTTCTGTTACCTTAAAGCTTTCAATCTTATTGCAGTTTACATTCTTTGAAGATAAAAAGCTAATTTCAATTGTCTTAAGCTTATTCATTAGACTGTTTGCTTAAGAGTTACTGCTTAAACAATAAACAAGTAAAACTTAAGTAGTTAAGACTTCAGTTAGATCATTTTCGCAACAGCTTACAGCTTGCTAATTCAACAAAGAAGTTTTGAAAACAAGTTTAAGTTTTCAAATAAGCTATTCACCCCCCCCTCTCTAGCTTATTTCTTTTCGGTGGGACTAACATTGCCTTTATTTTTAATTTTTGTGGATCCGATTCATCTGTCTGATTGTTCAACCTGAAGTTTTATTTCCAGGATGCTACCTCCGATCTCCTGTATAATTTTATTCCTACCTCGAATGAATCCGGCTCTGCACATGACCAAAACCCCACCTCAAAATTTGAGGTACTAACAATATTGTTCACATTGTTTGTGAACAATATTGTTAGTACCGAAAAATAATATTGGACAACCATTTGGTCTCAGATTAGACAAACATATATATAATAAGGTTGATATAGAGGTTTACAGGTAGGCATAAGGCTGCATAGGTTTAACGATGTTCTTCAGGAACATGTATCATGCACCAGATAAATATCACTACTGTATATACCTGTTTGCTTTAATTCGATTGATCACATGTCTAAAACAGTAATGAAGGATGGATTTAAGCATTCGAGCAAACCATTGGATAAAAAGATCTGAATGTTAAGTTAAGTTAATCATAATTCAAATGATAGAAATACCGACGATATCCCTATATTGCAGCAAAAGGTCATGCCTTGCACCAATATAAAGAGGATCTAGCTTTTCAAGTTTAGCTATACAACTGTGAGCTTTTCGTTTTATAGGACATCAGGTCTATCAATAATGGCTAATAAACTTTACACTTATATCTGCCAAAATGCTCTTATGTGTAGTGACCGATAATATCATCATCTCTTCAGGAGATGTGCTTCCTCTTTTGGAGGGTGCTCCCATCAACAATAGTAGTCCTCAACGAAATAAACTCTACGTTGGTACTCTTCAATGGATTGGAGGATTTACGTAGTCATTGCCTCTTTTGGAGGGTGCTCTTATCTACATTGGTAATTCTCAATGAAGTGAACTCTACGTCTGTACTCCTCAATGGATTGGAAAATTTACGTAGTCACTTCCTCTTTTGGAGGATGATCCTATCTATATTGGCATTCCTCAACGGAGTAAACTTTACGTTATTACTCTTCAATGGATTGAAGGATTACGTAATTATTTATACTCCTCCTTTTCGAGTAGTTGACTCTTGGTCGCTGTCTCGACATTGATAGCATAAAGCTATCTATAATGTTGACATGTCCCTATGATTTATGATTTATAACTTGGAAGCTTATGCCCCATGATTATAGAAGATACAATACTTTCTCATCAGAAAGGAAAAATAAAGCACAACTTTGAAATATTTAAGCCCCTTATATAAGTAATTGTTCAATTTAATACAATGAAAATATATTACAGAGAAAATCATAGTAAAATCTAATATCAATTGTACAGAACGATGGACAGTTTTGTTCCATGTACTACTATTGGAGTACTATACAGGAAGGTATAAATATTCGGTCATTTACTCAGAATTATGCATCAATTGACTTTTGGTCAAACACATTCACACAGTGATATGATAGCATAATATCTCACTTAAAAGTAAGTAGAGCAAGTAAGTAATGAATTGTGTTTTACTTAGTTCGGTAGAAACTTAAGTTTCTTATTATATTTGAACTTCGAGTTCAAATAGGTGTATGAGCTTTTAACTTTTAATACACAAGTATGAGCTTTAATCTCGAATGCACGGGTATGAGCATTCATCCCTAATACACGGGTATGAGCATTAATCTCTAATAAACATGTGAACTATCGGTTCACATATCAACATATAGTATGAATATTGATCGGAATAAAATCATGGAATTAAAATATATATACAGCAAATTCAATGCTATATTATTTCATGTGTAATCAATAATTAAAAATCAAATGATATATGGATGTAATATGGACAATCAACCATAAATCATGCGAAAATTTAATAATATGCCAAATAATTCTCAAGCAAGCTTAAAATAAACCTAATAAAATAATACGCTAGCAAATAAACTTAATGCCTACCATTAAATAATAATGAGGGAGAATATATCTCAAGCATGATTAATTTGATTGAATTTAATGACAATAATAATCCATATTTAAAAATAATTTGAGTGTAATATGAAAACTCAATTGGCCAAAATATAACTTCCAAATAAACTTGTAATAAATAAATTTATAAAATTAATTTAATGACAAGTATTAAAAGTCAAGAACAGTAAATTATGACAATGCCCAAAAAATAATTAAAAATATTAAAATTTAAGTTGTCAAAAATAATTTTTAAATGTGGCAAAAATTCTTTTAAAAAAAGTATGTTTGGACCATATTAAAGAGTTTCTAACTACAGCCCATAAAGGAAATTCAATTTATGATGGACACATCTATTTAAAAAAATTATTGTTGCAATCCAAAAATAGGTCCAATCCTAGAATAATTATTTTTATTCAATGGAAAGAGAGGGACGGTCCAAAGTGCTGGAGGGGGGGGGGGTGCTAGCAGGCCGAAGGAAAAGCGCTCAAGGCACGCAGCAGCCCAAGGAGGGGCACGACCCAAAGGGGAAAGGTGGTTCGATAAAACGCAACCCAGAGCGTGGTCAAAGCACGAATCCAACGCGGGGCAAAGAGCGGTCTAGCTAGCACGTGGCCTGAGGTTCTACATTGGGGGCAGCCTGTTAGAAAGGTGATCGGCCCAGAAAGAAGGCCCAAGCATCCTAGAAGTAGAGACTGTCGGGCGCAGAGATGCAACCCCAGGGAATGGCGCAACCCAATATACAAGGGCGGCCCAAGGATCAACAACCCAAGCTGGATCTGGGCGGTTTAAGAAACGGGACGGTTGGGCGGGCGGGTAGGGTTCGCAAATAACAGGTAAGGATTGCGACCCGTATGGCTCAATCGGACTGCCGCCGCCGGGTCAACGATGCCGGTCTGATTTACAGCCGATAAAGGCTCATCCGCGACCATTGAGCATGATTTTTATACCGATGTGATCGATTTTTCAAGGCGATAAAGATGCCCATGGAATCAAAACGTAAAATAATCAGATTTGTGAGTACTTGATGATCCTAATCTCAGTTGTTGACCCATTCAGTTTTCTCATCAACGCGAACGTTTACGATGTCGGAGAGGAACGAGACTTGCGCCGTATGATTCGGTTTTCAAAGACAAGCAAGACCACTTTATCAATTAAAAACATAATTCATAGATTTTTGTGCATTTAATGCTTAACCTGTTTCAAGGGTTCGATCCGAGCGGGTTTTTCGCCGTTGGTGAAGATTCCGGCAAGTTTTGGAGAAGGGGAGGATACCAAGGTGCTCGATTTTACATAGGAAACAAAACCTCTATCCTCTGAACCCATGATTCAATCGATTAGTGGTGGTTTACACCATTCCGATAGATTTAGGACTTGATTGAATGCAAATTCGTTAGAAATCTGACGATTTTCGTTAGAAAACTAATGGATCAGTAATGGTTTCGTTTAGAGTTTCGCAAACCAATATAGATTCAAATCCCGATTTAGATTTTATTAACAAGGAAACCCGTCCTGAGGACAGCATTAGCAATTCCCGATCAAGGATTCATATTTGATGAATATAAATCTTACCTTAACTATTCATTTTCTAAACAATGTTGGCCTTGTCGATTTATTCATAAACAATCCAAGAAAGAATAGAGCAATTCGTGTTGATAACGTGTTGTAAAATAGATCTTGTTGGATTGATAAACAATATGGTTAGAGATCAATCGTAGAGAGAAAGACAGAAATAAAGAACACAAAGTTTAGGTAAAAAAGTGAAGCTGTATTCTCGTTCATCTGATAGAAAAATCAATATCAAAAACTAGGGAGCACTAGGATAACAAATTACACAACAGACCCTGCACTATAACGTCTATTATAAATAGCCATACAACTAAAGATGTTTACAACAATGATCATCATTTAAACTATTGAGAATTAATTTTAACAATAGCACAGAAAGTGGCACACTATTTGACAAAAAAGATCCTGACTCTTTTGAGAAGGAATTGAGATAAAATTTTCGTTTTGAAATCGGAATAGAATTTTGAAATTTTGAAAATTTTTAAAAAAATTTTAACACCCTATTTTCGATCTGATCCGTTCGATTTTCAGACATATCTATAACATTGTTTTCAGGGATAATAAGTATTCTCAAATTTAGAGCTTAAACTTTTGGGATCATCTTTTAAAATAATGAGATAAAATTTAAAAAATATATATGTATATATATAATTCAACTTTAACGTAAAAATTAAAAAAGCAACTAAAAATATGTAGACATTTTAAATTATTTTCCATATGCGGCTTACATTTATTTATTTATTTAATAAAAATAGACAATAATATAGTCAAATGTCGTGACTTAAAAAATCTAATTCCTCAAATTAGATTTTGGAAAATGAAAATTTTAACTCTTAAAGTGGAATAACGGGAATACTCTTAAAAAAAATGTGTGATTGATATAATTTTAATTAAATTATATATATACACATAATAAAATAATTGAGATTATATATTAATCGGTTCAAAAAAGAGCCATGGACCTACGGAAATGACTTGAAATCAACCGGTCAAAATTGAATTGGAAGCAACAGAAATCGCGCAACAAAATATGGATTCTGTTTTATCTAATTGACTCATAGTAGGAAAATGACATCAACTTTTTTATTTATTTATTAGTAATTCCAATGCAATAAATTCCGCGTTCGACAATTTTATTTGTAAGACGGAAAAAAAATGGACGTTTCGATCACCGAGTGCCACTTGGTATAACAATTGAGAGTTGATATTCTCTATGGCACTTGGTGTGCCATTATGTGTGCCACCACTCACATAGTGGTGGGACCCACTAATAATGGAACCCATCACTATGTGAATGGTGGCACACATAGTGGCACACCAAGTGTCATAGAGGATCTTGGCTCAACAACTGGTGAATATATAGTTCTTTACAATTATTTTGTATATATTATTTTTTTCATTTCTAAATAAGTATTTTTTTAAAATAAAATTTTGACCTATTATTTATGAGTATAGTCGCTCAGATTAGAATCTAATTATCGTAGAAATCGTAATAATCAATCTTGATCTTTGAATTTACATATAAAGTAGCAATTTTCGGTATCGTGTTCCTTAATTTCAGAATACAGTAGCCATTTCGCTATTGCTTTAAAAGTTTTACGATTTCTACGATATTTAGATTTTGATTAAAATATGTCTCTATTTTTGTTCATTGACTTATTATTGCAAGGTTATAAGGAATATTATTGTTAGTTTACGTACCTTTGTAAAGCTTAAAATATAAGAATCTAAAATATAATTAATATTTGTCAATTAATTATTTTATAGTAATAAATTACGTTCATTTTTGAAGATAAAAAAAAAAAAACCTTATTTAGAGACAACTGGAGTAGTTAATAGGCTCATGCTCTACATCGGAGTTTTTTTATATTTATTTTAATTACAAAAAATTATCAAAGAATAATTGTAGACTCACAAAGAAATGTGAACAAAAAATGTATAAAAACTTTGTTCGGTTAATATGATTTAATAAAAAAAATTGTGAATTTTATGCTAAAAAAATTATTAAATAAAAATACTTCATATAATCTTTTATATATTTTTTTATATAACTCTTTTGTCTTTATCAAATATAAAATGTTTTTTTTTTTCCACACGGAGTCAGCTGTTTGCTTTCCCTTGATTTCGCTTTCCGAGCAAAGGTGGTTTTGTGACTTTTGTCAAACCTCACGGTTAACTTCAATCATCTCATGCTTTCTATTTCAACATTAATTTTTGGCTCCTCCATCTCCAACAATTTGCAAGAAATTTGACATGGTTTTTTTGCTTGCTCCTCTTAGAGCAACTTCAGTCCCGGCATCATAATGGGGCATTAAATACCCATTTGATTACTGTTATAGTATTTTGATATCTCATTTGATGCTTCTACACTTTAATCATAAATATTAAAATAATAATAAATAAAAGTATAATTTTATTAATTTATTTAATTATATATAATTAAATTAATAATATAGTTTAATTACAATAAATATTATTTACAATAAAAAATTATTTTAATTTTGATATTATTATATTTTAAAATTTTATATATTATTTTGAATAATGACTAATTATTATAAATAAAAATAATTTATTATTATTTGCGCATTATTATAGGTTAATTATTTAAATTATGTGCCGTCTTATCTTCAAATCTTGAAGTACGTGCCATCATATCTTCATATTTTGAAGTATGTGCCGTCTTATCTTCATATTTTGAAGTGTGTGTCGTCACATCTACTTTCTTCTTTTTGAGTTGTTTCTTTTATGCTTTCCTACCTAAAGGTCGACCCATATTAATAGAAGGTTCACTTTGATCTTCAACTGATATTGGAGAACCAACAATGTTAACAAAAGAGTCTGTTTGGTTGTTTGTTGCTAGGGGTCTCTTGCCACTTATTTGCAAGTTTAAGTTGATCATAGCAATGAAAAAGTACAAAATCTTTTCCAATGATTTCCTTGTACAATTGACACGCTTCTTTCATCTGTTAAATAAAAAATATTAGATGTAAGCATATAATATAAAGATAAATACATATAAAATATTAAAAAAATAATATATATTTATCCGTCCTTGCTCATTTTGACCGGATTGATGTCTATCATCGATTTGCTTAACACAACCAGCAAACTTTGAACAAATGTTGTTAATCTCTCGCTAACAATTTTTTATGCTTTGCTCGGTACGATTTGTTTTACTACCATTCCTTAAGAATTGGTCGTGAATCCTTTGCCAAAATCTAGAAGCACTCTAACCGCTTCCTTAAACAGCATCTTTACTTGTATTAAGTCATGCCGATACGATATAAAGATCTTCATCGTTTGAGAAATTCTTACTTCTTTGTGCTTTACGCGAACCACCAACCTCAACTATGTCGTTATTTTCTGTAGACATGTCGATATGATTTTGCGTAGGTGTGCTGAAGTTAAAGTTTTCACCGTACATCGAATTCGGGGAGTCACTAGTAAGAAGTTCGGTATAACTATCATAGTAATGAGTTGGATCCATCTACATAAAAATGTCATTATTGTTAATAAATAATACAATTATAAATAAATTTCATTAATTAAAATAATTAATAAGCATTAATAAATTAACACTTATTACTTAAACCGAAATACAATAAATAAATAAAATTTAATATTAAAATAAAATTTGAATTCATTTTTAACAAAACTCTAATCCATTTTTAAAATAAAACCCAAACCCAACCACCCAAATCAAACCTAAACCCAACCATTAATTAACTTAATATCTAAAGCCCAAACCCAACCCCAAATTAATTAAAAGTCCAAACCCAATACCCTAAACGCCTCTCTCCCTGCTGAAGGTCGCGCCTCTCCAATTTAGTGTATTTCTCTTTTCAACTTCACTAGTTCTTCATACCTAGCTTCAAATAAACATAATCCATAAAAATCTTACCTTGATTTTGGCGGTTGAGCTTTAATTTGTGAAAAAATTCGTGATTGTTGAAGAATTGTAGAATGGGTGTGTGAAGAAGACAATAGAGGTATGGTTCTCTCTTTGATACTTGTTCATATGCTGGTTCAAGAATTATTACCGTCGAAAACTTGATACAGTCGTTGTAGTCCACCAATGGTTAATTTTTTTTTTTTTGGAGCCAAATTTTGATGACTTAGTTTTGGGAGGCTAAAAATGGACCCTGAAGGGAGGAGCATCAAATTTGAACACCCATTTGATGCCTCCGTTGGAGGGCTGTAAACAAGATTTGGAGCATCAAAATGGCATTTATGTCATTTGATGCCCCATTTGATGACTCCCTTGGAGTTGATCTTAGAATACACAGAGCTAGAAAAGAACTAGATTTCACAATGACACAATTCAACAAAATTTTGCTCTAATCTACACAACTGTTAGCTAGCACCCTACAGGCCATTTTTAACTTGTATGGGTAGACATTTCATTTTTAGATCACTTTTTACTTAAAATAGCTTGATGGCCCATGACTTAATTTTTAGCTTAAGAAAATATTGCATAATATTACTAGACATTAATTGGACATGCATTAATCATTCAACACTTGAGATAATATATTAACAAGTGTAACATTTTTGTGTATGATGAAGTTTGAAGGAAAAAGACAAAAAGAGTTGACATTACTCCTATTACCAAAGAAGCAAACTTTACATCCAAGCTCAAAAACAATGGACCAAGGACACACTTGAAAAAGAAAGAATCAAGATCAAGATCAAAAGAGTAAATAAGCAACCCAAGCTTACATGCAAGAGATAAAGGATCTGCTATAAAAACGGTTTGTATGAGAAGAATTTGAAGATAAAATATGTGCTTAATAATTGTACTCTGATACCAATTGAAAGATCCTTTGTTTACTATAAATAATAGGCAAAAGTGCAACAAAAATCACTGAACTATACGTGTATTTCATATTTAGTCACTAATGTACAAAAATTAAATCAA
>JAOWAN010057030.1:0-12816 GCA_028566635.1 Lobelia cardinalis
TGGGTGGGGTGTGATAGAGTGTGAGAGAGAGAGGTTGTGAGAGAGAGAGAGAGAGAGAGAGAGAGAGAGAGAGAGAGAGAGAGAGAGAGAGAGAGAGGGTGTACCTATATATAGCTACGGTGGTAGTGTGGCATGTATATAGTGTGTGGAGCAAAGTTAGATTTGTTCAATTAGGGCAGTATATAAATTAACCAATTTTACACTTACGCCCCTTATTTATTTAATTTTTAACAGTTATGCAATTATATTTTAAGGTGTTATAAATTAATCTTAAGTTTAGTTAACTTCTAACTAGTTTAATAGTTAGTGATGTATTATGTGTTATAAAATTTATGTTGGTATATGTTTTATTTGTTATTGTTATTAATTTTTGGAAATTTTTATAATTTTACGATTTCGATTTTACCCCCCCCCCCCCGATCTTACTTAAGATCCCGATTTTGACTACCTTGGGTACAACTTAAGTTATTGACATCTTTTTTGAATGTTAACCATATAGAGGTTATAGCTACCATCTTTGGATGTATGAATTGTTCATTCACATGTCTTTTAGATTAATGTATTAAGCACGAAATGAAAGTTTATGGAAGCAATTCATGTTGAAACCTCTCTATTAAGGGTATTAGGCTTACTTGAAATGTGTGTTATATTGTTATTGTCATTTGTGTGTGATAGGTGGTGTTTTTAGCTTACATGTCGACTTCTGCCAGAGGAGCTTTCAGAGGTGTTCCGTGGGTGGATTTACGGACGTTCTTTGCTGCATTAGTTTGTCTGATGTTGTTTATATCATCTATTTTAATTTTTATTCTCTTTGTTTTTGCTTTTGATGGACTGCTCTTCCGTCCTATGTATATTTCTCTATACTCTTTTTTTCTATTTAATATATTCTCCTTTTTTCATTTAAAAAAAAATCGATGATGCTCTAGTTGGCTCCTAGCCCTCTAATTCCACTTACTCGTTGGCTCTAACTTGTACATGTAATGCTACAGCTAATTATATTTATTTTCTCCTTTTGATCTCCTACTCTCATTCTCTTTTTTTATGTTATTTAGTGACAGTTGCTCTTTTTCGATTCCAGGTTTGGAATAGAAAATTATGCAAAGGATGTTCTGATTGTACTTGTTGCGGGAAACGGGCTTTGTTTCCACAATTGAAAGAAGAGGTATATCTCCATTTATTGTTCTTGTTATTTTCATACTAATTTGACCAAGTTTCTCTTGACTTGTTAGTTTTATTATTTGTTAATTAGGCTTTTAAATAAGTCATCGAGTGCGAAAAATTATATTCGAAGGAGTAGTTATAGCTGAAAGGATGTGGGTTTTAACCGGCTGCAATTGCTTTGTTTATTTGTTCTGACTTTACAATGTGGTTCGTAATATTTTACTTTTTGTGTTGATATTGTCCATATAATTGGAATAACCCTCTTCTATACAACTTTCCAATTATTAAAAGGATAGATATCTCGAATCTAGAATCTCATAATGAGCTGCATAAGTAATTACGTGTAATTTATAACTTTTTCTTTCCTTCTTAAATGTTTCTTTTGTGGACCTGCTCTTTATTTCTCCATAGAAGCTTTATGTTACACTTGTTTTTATCCATATTTACCGTCCATAATGGTAGCTATAACCTTTATATGGTAGCTGTAATGTTATAAGAGATGATATGGAAATCTCTTTTCAATTTCATGGTGAATAAAAACGATTATGTACCCCCTCCGTTCCACAATAATCACATTTTAGGATGGAGCACAAAAACCAAGATTTTTGTCCTTCAGTTAATATTCCACTTTTGTCCTTCAGTTAATCCTCACGGTTAAAAGTCTCTTCAAATTCTTCCTTCATTAATGGTTTGAGAGTAAAGGGTAATTTTGAAAAAGTATAAATTTGTAAACGGACGACTATTTTGAAACAACTTTTAACTTCTAAAAAGTCCACTATTGTGAACCGGAGGGAGTACTTGCTTTTGTACTTCTAAGAAGATGCAATTGTGTTTGAGAGTGTTCTGTTATGGGAATCTATTCACGGGCAGTTATGGCATTTCTCTTACCCTCCATGTGGATTATATGACCAGTGGAGTGGCACAATATCTGTCTCTTTGGTTCTGCGGGGGCTTGCATTTATTTCAGCTAGTATTCTTGGTGCACAACTTGTCCTGCTACTCAGTTTGTGAAGCATTTCATAGTTTGTTGATTTACTTCCTAATGAGCCAGCAGTGTCACATAAAGGGAGTGTTAAAGCACATACAGTTTTATACCTCTCCCTAACATACAGTCTCTTGGATGAGTTTGATACTTCACAAGAATAGTTGGTCTACAACCTTAACATTTAGAGCACTTGCAAAAGCAGCTTTTTCTGTAAAGTTCTTCTCACTTACCAGGTTATAATATATGTACTGATTTTTGTGGGAAGGGTGACTTTGGGTGGTTCATCACTTGTCTTCCCAGCACAAGGCTTCTGTCTCGAGTCTTTACGGTATAAATGGTTGGTCGTCTACTTGGAATTTCATTTCTTAATTGATAGAAAAATAAGGTGGAAGATGATAAAATTGCTTTCAATTCTAGTCTCCTTGTAACTCAACTGAAGGAAATCTGACTCTTAAAACCTAATTCTAACCCCATAATAATGGAGGTTCTAGCATATAATCACAGTTTCTTATGCTGGATGAGTATGACAATGTGTATTTGTCAAATTCACGTGTCCTCTTATGTTTAATGTTTTCGCATGGGTGAAGCACATGGAAAGCCCCAATAGTAACGGGGTTAGATATTTGGTTCAAAGTGATAGACAACTTTTTTGTATTTTGGTTTTCATAGAGAAAACGATGTGAAATGGTAAATGTGAGTCATCTGAAAGTATAATGGATGGAAATGACGTTAGCCTCGTTTTCTCACTTTCATACTTTCCCACGTATAGCTCATTTATCCATTTCTCTTTTGGTGATTTTAGGTTTTACAACACTCTTATAAAAACTTCTTATGCTTTCTCAAAAAGAAGCATTCCTAAAAGCATGAAAATTATCATGAAACACATTCCATACCCTTTTGCCTGGTTTTTGTGGGAAGGGTGACTTTGGGTGGTTCATCACTTGTCTTCCCAGCACAAGGCTTCTGTCTCGAGTCTTTACGGTATAAATGGTTGGTCGTCTACTTGGAATTTCATTTCTTAATTGATAGAAAAATAAGGTGGAAGATGATAAAATTGCTTTCAATTCTAGTCTCCTTGTAACTCAACTGAAGGAAATCTGACTCTTAAAACCTAATTCTAACCCCATAATAATGGAGGTTCTAGCATATAATCACAGTTTCTTATGCTGGATGAGTATGACAATGTGTATTTGTCAAATTCACGTGTCCTCTTATGTTTAATGTTTTCGCATGGGTGAAGCACATGGAAAGCCCCAATAGTAACGGGGTTAGATATTTGGTTCAAAGTGATAGACAACTTTTTTGTATTTTGGTTTTCATAGAGAAAACGATGTGAAATGGTAAATGTGAGTCATCTGAAAGTATAATGGATGGAAATGACGTTAGCCTCGTTTTCTCACTTTCATACTTTCCCACGTATAGCTCATTTATCCATTTCTCTTTTGGTGATTTTAGGTTTTACAACACTCTTATAAAAACTTCTTATGCTTTCTCAAAAAGAAGCATTCCTAAAAGCATGAAAATTATCATGTAACACATTCCATACCCTTTTGCCTGCCATTTCCAGTGACTAGGGTACATAATAGATGGTTAAATGGAGTAAATTTAGTTTGGAGTAAATGCTGAAAGATAAGTAGGTGATTGTTGCCATCTCAATTCTGCCAGTGTCATTGTTGATCTATGCACATGGCACCTTAATACCTTACAAGTAACCACTGCAGCTACTGATTAACATTGTGTGTACCAGGTTTACTTTCACATTTTCAATAGTATCAATGATTCTTCAATTAATGTATGCATGCCTAATATTGTTTTATCACTTTATGTCCATTTTTTTTTATAGTAACTCTGCTGGCCATAAGCTGAATATTTCATTGTTGAAAATATGTTTAACTGGAAGGAAATGGGTACCACATCAGGATCGAAGCAGTTAGGAATGGAGTTCGCTCTGTGGGTTTTCAAGCATGTAAGTTACTCAAAAGATTTAGTCCTGTATTTATTTTTTCCGTACAAATAGCTCCTTCCTCCATGTGCTTACTTTTGCATTGCATGACCACCTTCGTAGGCCTGTAGGTGAGCCGAGTTAGCTCGTGAACTCAACTCCTGAGATACAGCTGAGCTGAGCTGAATAGCACTCTTCGACTCAAATATTTTGGCGAGCTAAATTGAGCTTGGGGGTGCTCGGCTCGACTCCTTGCGATTTGGGCTCGTGTGCGTCTCGTGTCGAGTCAACTCAACTAGACTCGATATTTGGTACTATAACTTAATGAAAAGAATGTTTGTACCCTCTAATTCTCCATTTTCTTTTCAATTCACGTTCACTGTTAATTAATTCTTTCACTTACATGGCTACATCCCCTGAGAAAGGCCACTTTTCATTTCAAAAATTACATAGCTAATCAGCCGCCTGCTTCCCTTCAGCTTTCTCCCTCTGCATGTGAACCGGAGAAGCCAACGTCTCAATTGCTGCTTGAGCCTTGGCGCGTAAATCTCGAACATTTGTCTCCGTCGTCGACAGCCGACCTTCAAACGTATCAAATCTGGCAGCGAAGGTCGTCTTTATATTCGCTACAGACTCCATCAACTTGCGAATCACATTATCGCTAATCTTCGATGTCGAGGACATGATGAAAACACCAATGATACCCGGTGATATCCTTCGCAACACTTAGAGAGGCTGCAATCTCCGGAGAAAGGGATGAGAAAAGAGTTTTTAGGCAGCGCTAATACTGTTATCATAATCCCAAAATAAGGGTATTCCTTTAATACTTAGGTCCCAAGTCCAAAATATAAATGGAAAACATAGAAGGAAATAACGAGAATAACAAATGTCCTAATACGAGTAAGTAAATCAGCGCACAAAATCTTCCAAATGCTTAGGATTCCTTTTCGTCCGAGAACTTTTACGAACCACCTCTTCCATCTCGGTTTCCTGCCGTGGTTGTGGAACCGTATCAATGTGTCACTTTTTCAAGTTGAAAACTCAACATAAAAATCTTATCAAATTAAACTTTCTAAAATGTGTACTATCATGTTTTAGATTCTAATATTCTAGTTATTTTAAGAATAATAAGTAATTTATCAAAAATATATTTTTGTAAAATTTAAATTTTTTATAAATATTTAGTCAACGGTTAATTAAGTTGACCAGAATGAGTTGAAAAAGGGCATCTCATCTTTGGATGGACGGAGGGAGTATAAGTTTTGGTTGATTAAGAGGTACTTCCTCAATCCCCTTGCAAGAAAATCTCGTTTTGGCTATTTTTGGTGATTTGAATTTTGACCAAATATTTGTCTGGTTTTATAGTAGTTGGGACTTTATAATTTAAAACATTATAAATGTACGTAAAACCGTAATTTTATACTCCTTTTGTCCCCATTTTTTTTCTTTTTGTAAAGTAATATTATAATTTGATATACATAGATTCCAAAAAAAATATATGTGGATAAATATTAAGTAAACTATCATTAACAACTTTTACATATTCAAAACAATAAGTAAATTTTTGATCAAATGTAATTCAGTTGACCCAAAGATAGTGGAATGGAGAAGATTGATTTTTTTTGGATGGATTAGTTGTTATGGATAGTTTACAATTTCTTTACAATAGTTGAAATCTTGTAATTTAAGACATAATAAATGTATGTAAATTGGTAGTTCTATATATATTATCTTCTGCAACTTTTGTAATCTTGTGAAGAGAAAAAAATCTGTAAAAAGATTTCAAACTTGATCAAGTACACTGGAGACTGGACAAGCAAATCTTACCATGCATGTAAACTTTTAGTTACTGTGACTACTTTTTATTGTGAGAATAGAGAGAAGGAAAAGGGAGATGACTGTCTTAGTTGAAACTCTTATTGGGTAAATATTATGGAGGATCAATTGCAGAAGACTACTGAATCGTTGCTAAAACATTTATTGCAATTAGTGGTACTGTGTTAGTTTGACAGTGTTTAAAGATGAAATTGAGGAGTAGGTATTGATACACTTTAATCCCTTCATGCCTTTTCCTATTCGACTATGAGATGTATTTTTTGGAGGGTTTGAGTCTTTCTCTACTTCAGATGTGCAAAGAAACATGCTGGCTCATACCTTTGCCAAATGGTTCGTTATCTCAAGGACGAATAAGTTTGGATGGAGAAGGTCCTTGCCAACTTTGAGTTGCTTGCCTTTGCATATGTCTCAAAGTTTTTCATGTATGTGTGCTCAGTTTTTTTCTTACAAATATTTGGTTTTAAAAAAAAAAAATTTAGTAATTAGTATCACATGGATAGATTTAGAGTTCATTGTCATTTTGAAAACGAACATCATGCGAAGGTATCTTCAAATATTAGAATAGATTGATTTGTGGTTGTGGGTAAGATAGGAAGCAAAAAATGTTTTGAAAACCTGTGTGTGTTTGTGTGCACGCACGCTTTGTGGGAAGTCATTAGAGAATGGAAAGGAATCAAGTTGCTCGTGCTTGCCACAAAATTGAAAAGTGTTGGGGACTCAATACAAGGATTTTGGACTTCCAAGATTGAGTAAATGAAGTTGAAAGCTAAAGATTTTTATCTTTTTATATTGAATTTGATTATAAATGGAGAGCCGATTTGTGGCAATTGGGTTGAGGTTTAGTCTCCAACACTGAAAGGAAAGTTAAAAAGAATTCAACATCATTAGAAAACCGAATCGTATTCGAGCACATTTCATGTTGTACATACATTACAGCTGTCCATTCATTCATTTTCTTGCTGCCTCAGTTTTTTGCTTAGTTGTGGTGTTCAAAATGGGCTTTCAACGCCGATAGTAAAAAAAAGGCGGCCACTGCAATGTGAGAATAAGAGAGGCATCCGGAAGACAGAGCAGATAGGGAGTTTATTTGGTTGGTGGGTTATCAAGGGATAAGTGAGTCTGAAGTAGTTGCAGGGAACTACAATCAGAATAAAACAATAGGAAGGGAATGACGAGAATATATTTTATTAATTTTATTGTAGTAGTAGTAGTAGTAGTAGTTGTTGTTATTATTATTATTATTATTATTATTATTATTATCATTATTGTTGTTGTTGCTACTTTTATTTTTGTTGTATAAACACCATAACACACAATTTCTGTTGATTTGCATCACTGCCATTAGCCAAAGGTCCTTCCTTGACCCTATCTATTACTTTGGGACTTAACTGGAGACCTCAAGTAAGATTTGAAATTTTGAAGTCATACTTGATGGCACCAATTTGGATTTTGGCCCCAAAAAAATGGTTTAAGGTTTATAATTCCTAGCAGGTGGGGATCTATCACAGGTTGTCAACACATCCCGAATGTACGACATCTGTTCTGTCGTAATTTGGCATTCTGGAGTCACAATGCGTTCTATGTCAAAATAGAGAAGTAAGACTTTTGTGGAAGTAGTGCCTTGTGTTGAAAATTGATATACAAAGACCATTGGTGGTTCACTTGTTAGTTGTTACGTCATTTAATTGGGATGTTAATGTTGATCATTAACTGCATTACCATCATTTGCTAAGGTTCATGTCCGAGGATTCATATATAATTTCTTTTGAGAACTTATCACCTTATTGGCTTCTGAAAAGTTAATTAACTATATATAGTGTCCTAGATATGCTTGTTAACTGTGCATATTCCTCAGAAAATTTATTTGAATAGTCAGTAACAGAATTGTTAATTCTAATAGAGAGATTAAATTTCAGGCCCTCTGTGACCCCAAACATCCCCTTCGAGCTACGTATAGAATGAGCATATATGTGGAAGGCTGTTGGGGCTTCGGTTTGACAAGAAACTGGTGATTTATATATTGCAGATGCATATCTCGGATTGTTGAAAGTCGGGCCTTGAGGTGGATTGGCAACGCCTCTAGCAACTGAGGCTGAAGGTGTTTCTTTGAGATTCACCAATGATCTGGACATTGATGCTGAGGGGAACATTTATTTTACCGACAGCAGTACGAAATATCAGAGGAGGTAGGTTCTAGATTTGACGGTAAAATGCTTGAGATGTCTTCTGCAAGACTCTTTCCCATTGTTGTTAAAAGTGTGTCTGTGCAAGCATATTTAGATGATGTGGAAAACTGAAAAGTGAAACCATTGGCCAGAATGTCTATCTGCATCCAAATGCCACCCTAGCAAACAAAGGCCTCAACATTATACCCTCATGGGAAAGAATCGCAATTGGACCATCAAACTTTATAATTAATATTTATAGTCTCCAGTTATGTGGCTCTTGGGTAATATAGATATATAAACTTTGTTAGTCTACTAGGTGTAAATTGTAAGGAAAGAAGGCACTTTGAACTAAGGATGAAGCAAAAAAATATAAGTGCAGCTTTTACTCAACTTTGATTAATACAGCAGTTCTATTTTCACCTGTCCTGGGAAAGAAAAACAGTGTTACTTCCAAATTCGATGGTATAGGAATATATACCTGCCTCCCTGGAAAGATAAAAACGGTGGTGAGAATCGTGTCCTTGAGGTTAGTTCAATTCCCTTGTATCTCCTTGAATTTGCATATCAAAATTACTACTGAATTCAAGTGCATATTTATGATATAACAATAATTCAGCTTCTTCACTTGAATTTCTAAGCTAATCATCATAACAAACATTTTGATACATTATATTTCGATGTCAAATAGCTGGCTTTCTTGTGGTTACAATTCTTAGATGTGATCCCCACGAGAATTGTTATTAGCTTATTCTTTTACTCATTTATGATCCAAGTGAATTGAAATTTGAAAGGCATCCTGCTAACCTGTCTGAGCTGGACCGGCCATTTTCTGCTCATAGTCCAGTTATTGTCATGCATTAAGAATTCTAGCGGTTTTTGATGCTCTTTTAAGTGTTACCTTTCTTTCAAGAACATGATATGATATGATACTGATAATTCGTTTTTCTTCTCTAGTTCTTTGCTTCTCACAAACCTTTTGTTTTCAGGAATTTCATGCAGTTGGTTTTTTCTGCTGACGATACTGGTAGAGTTCTAAAATATGATCCGACGTCAACGAAAGACGTCACTGTTCTTGTTCGGAATCTCCAGTTTCCCAATGGCCTGCCCCTATGCAAGGTTGGCTCGTTCTTTGTATTCTGTGGGGGGTCTATATTGGCAGATGATTGTGTTGACTTTTGAATTCTTTCTCTTCACATCATTCAGTATTTGGGCTTTGTTGAAGCAGTACTCTCTCCGTCCCAGATGGAGAGGGATCGATGCTTGCTTTTTTTGTTTGTCCCAGTTAAGACAATTGTTTTTATTCGTTCCCACTTCCCAATATGACCTTCCCTTTTTGTGAAAGATAAACATGAGCCCTTTACTGAGGGATAATTAAGAAATTCATATGTTTCTAACCATTTTCTTAATTTGCAGCTCTAGTAAAAGTGTACCTCTTCATGTGAGATGGGGGAGTGTAACAGGTGGTAGATATTGTTCCCCTTCCCAATGATAACACTCGACCTTTTGATTTAGGTTACGGAAGTACTGGCTGAAAGGAGAGAAAGCAGGGGCATATGAAGTGATTGGCAATCCTACCCGGCTTTCCCGACAATGTGAGAACGAATGGTAAAGGTGAATTTTGGGTACGTAGCAGTCCATTGTCGCCGCACAATTTACATTTACTTGTGCGCTTTATACCCCAAAGTTCGTAAGTTGCCGAAGTTGCCATATCTGCAAAGATTCAGTACATGATACACATTGGGGGTCGGCTACATGCTGTCATAGTCAAATACGGTCCAAATGGTGAGCTTTTACAGATATTGGAGGATGCACAAGGTAAAGTTGTGAAAGCAGTGAGTGAAGTGGAGGAGAAGGATGGGAAACTTTGGATGGGGAGAGTCTTGATTCCTTTTGTTGCTGTTTACAAGTTGAACTGAAGGTAGTAGGAGACCTATCTACATATGTTTTACAGTTCCACATCTAGTTATATTTTCTTTAATACAGTAGTATTTGCTTCCTCAGTGCTACAGCCATTCTAGTTTCTAAAGGAGTTTAGCCTCTGTAATGCTCATTTCACTTCTGTCAACATGGCTTTTATTCAGGTATCTAATTTTAACTCGATGAAGGCTTGCATATCACGATATTCCGTAATGATTAAAAATTCTTTAGGTGGATTGTTAAATGTCACACCCTAAATCTTTTACTATCATCCCCTAATATTAAAAATACTCCTAAAAAAAAAATATTCTCAAATCTTTCAAAATGGCTGAAGTTTTTGTTCTATAGCGCATGAAAAGATCATCCAGCCGTCAATGAGATCGAGGTTGTGTCCCATGACTTGCAAGGAAATATTTGTTAGAAATCACCAATTGACAATTTTATGGAAATAGCTTGAAATTCACTTAACCATATCTTGAAACCTGACTGCTTTGAAAGAGCAAATCAACTTTGTTTATAATCAGCTGTTCCCCTATTGAAAGCAGTCCTATTAGGAAAGCAACCTCTCCAAAGCAATTTGTGATCCGATTAAACTCGCGGGTTTATAAAATTTGTAAAATTAATCTATTTAAGTGTGTGATAATCAATAAATTTAAACATATTTAGTAAATTAATGTCAAATAGATTCAAATTTAATGATTATAACTCACTTAAATAGGTTAATTTTGAAAAATTTATAAACCTGCGGGTTTAATCGGGTCACAAATTGCCACCCCTACCTCCATTTGTGCGAACTCCAAATTCACCACTCTCTATTTAATTCATAAATTCTTAAAACAACAGTGTTTCGTCCTTAAGAAGGTGCAGGATTTGTTCTACAAATCGAAAGCTTGGCTTTACTAATTTTCACACGCCTTTTACAATATACACAAATTCCGCATCAAAATCAGTTTCCTTTTCTATTTCAAACTCCACGGAAAAAATCCTCTCAATGACAAATATGCCAAATATTCTGCAACCCGCAGCAGTAAGGAGGATTCGCCCGCACTAAAAATTCTAGAATTGAACAACAAAGCTTGCAAATCCTTCTCCAATTCATTCGAAAAATCCTAAATTGAAAGATTCTACAAGCGAAATTATCAATGAAAAGAGCAATAGTAAGTTGTATAATTGTTTTTTGTTTTATATTATTCGCTGCAAATTTATTTTGTGATGCAGACCGAATCATTTTTTGCCCAATAGTTCATACCATCAGATTTTTTGCCGCCAGCCAATCAAGATGGCAATGATCTTCCCATCCATCTCCTCCACCTCATCATGGTCTGTATTAGATTTTTTGAATTTGTCAGAGGGAAATATCTTCCTGCACAAAGCCGGGTGCTCCTGATGCGATTTATAGCAAACGCGCACGTGTCTGAATGTATAGAGGTGTATCTTAATGTACATAGGTATCTATCTTCATATACATAATGGTGTATTTGAATGTTTATGTGTGTCTACCTTAATGTACATGTGTGTATATGCCGATCTTATTAATAAATCACTATTTTTATGATTTATTATAAAATATGCCGATCTTATTTTTAATTATTATTTTGTCCCAAAGGACTTTGAAAATATCAATTTTGTTCATGGGCTCATAAATCATCTCGATTTGTCCCAATAAATTTCATGATAAAAATATAGTAAAATATTTCATTCTTAATTTTATGAATTTTTCTATTTACGTAGTTTATTATTTTTATTTTTATTATAATTATATAATTCAAGTATTCAAAATTCATTGCAATAGTATAATTTTAAACACACATTATCGTCAATTTTGTTCATGGGCTCATAAATCATCTCGATTTGTCCCAATAAATTTCATGATAAAATTATAGTAAAATATTTCATTCTTAATTTTATGAATTTTTCTATTTACGTAGTTTATTATTTTTATTTTATTATAATTATATAATCCAAGTATTTAAAATTCATTGCAATAGTATAATTTTAAACATACATTATCGGACGAATTACACATGAAAAAATATATATAGTACGTATAAATGTAAATCCTAATATTAAATGAAATATAGTAATACCTCTTTTTTTTGTAGAAACAATATCTGACGGGGACATAACCCACCCAGTTTTCAATCAGTTCTTTAGATTTTCATTCATTGACCTACTCCGCCTCAACTAAAGGACTCATCCGAGGAAGCGAACTAAAGAAGCTGGGCAGCAATTCATTTAGGCTAATCCAGCTACAAAAAAATCAATTTCTTGCTATTCGAATACTATAAAAAGTGGTTGACTTCACCCTAAAAAGTCCTTGCTTTAGAAAGGAATTGGGATCTCTTCCGTTGGTGGCTCAGCTTCTCAAAGATCATTTGTGGTCGATCAAAAATAGGTATCCCTGACTCATCTCTCTAGCACTACTGAGCTCTCTCTAGGACTACTCGTGATCTCTCTAAGACTACTTTTGAACTCTCTCCAGAACTACTCCAGAACTCTCTCTAGGACTACTTTCTGAGTGCATAGCGATGTCAGAGATATATATGTTTAACCTAAGTCCCACCATTTCTATTGATCAAATAGTTGATTTGCTACATGTATATGGTGTAATTGTGAACCTTGAGCTGATTTGCGATACGAATTTTAGATTTGTCCGACGGGCGTACGCCAAGTTTGCACCTAACAGTAATGGATATCTATTATCTTTTATTCTCATAAACCCTTGACTTTCAGCAATTTGAATGCCGGGGACTTTAATAAACCTTTCAACATAATATTTGTCGCGGAATTTGGCGGAGGAGCCACCG
>JAOWAN010057040.1:0-12813 GCA_028566635.1 Lobelia cardinalis
GAAAAAGTGATTTGTAGTGGAATAAGCCCATATATATATATATATATATATATATATTATGCACTAGATATTAGCAAGGAGCATTAATTTTGGGGACCGAGGGAGAGAACAAAATTACACCCATCCCCAGAAAATCATGTTATTATTTTGTGCATCACAAGTCACAACAATGTAGATTTGACTTTTATATGTTCTCAATTTTAAAATAAATAAATAAAATTATTTTTGATTTAAAAAAAATGAAAATCATCACTTATTTTAAAACGAATGAAATAAAGCATAAAATATTGGGACAACTATAAGGAACAGATTGAACAGAAAATTTTGGTTACAAAGTCACTGGACTTTTTAGTTATGGGTTTTATAACCAAAAGATGGGCCTCCAAACAGAGATCTAATTAAATGGGCCACTGAATGCATTACTGATCAGCAATCAATGATTCAAACATATAGCGTAAGGCTATAAGCATTGGCGTCGTTTGGGCCATATTTTCCAAATAGTCCATTGTGAATTATCAGTTGGAACTTAAAAGAAACCTGTATTATTACTATTAGTGACAACTATACATTCTTAAGATTTGGCCATCAAAACCATTACCTAAAACTAAAACTTCGTAGAGAAAGAACACATGATGTTTTAACAAAATGGATGGATATGATCTCTGTCACATGTTCTACAAGGAGGATCTTCTCCATTATTTTTCGTCAATTCATCTGAAAGTACACCTTTGGATGATTTTAACATGTCAGTTTTGTTTAAGCGATAAGCATCTAATGGTGCATTGACATTAAAAAAAAAATTAATAATAATCTAAAAGTAACATATGACACTACTAGAAACATAGTACATGCCGACAGACATGTCCTTAAGCAAAATAGAATGTCCTTCGATAAATTGGTCTTCTTGACGGACAACTGGCGACATTATCCATAGACAAAAGTCCTTTATAGGAGATAGCTTCCTCTCACTGACAATTTTTTATCACCATCCTTCCTTTCATCTTCTTCTAATAGCTAGACTTGCTTTTGTAAAGATCTCAATGATGATATGTGTCATTGCTATGTAGATTAACGTGGTTTATATGTGATAAATTGCTCTATCTTTTATTGTTACATACTCACCTAAAAAGTCACAGATTATGCTCATATATTTAGTATGTACTTGTACAAGCACACACTTCAAAGAACGATGAAACTTGCACACATGTAAACTTATTTTGTTTCATGTGTGTACAGTCTCCATGATTGTATATTTTAAAAGAATAGCATCTTGTTGTCTTTATGTATGCATGTTGACATTAGATGCATAGGTTTAACCTTCAATTTCATATCCTTCGACCCTACGTTCATATTATTTCCGTAGAAAAATCATCCGAGTCTCATTTAGCTATCTTCTTTCATATACCCTTGTTGTCATACCTATTTTGTATGAATCAATAATGATGTATGCTGAAAGTTGGAAAGTAGGCAAAAAGGTCTTGTTCGTCATGATAAAAAAGTGAAAAAAATGTGAGTGTTAGGGGCACAGTTCTTTATATTTGTCCATAAATAAGGTATTTTGAGTTGAGCGATTGTTGAAAAAATTATTATGTTTTTATGTGATTGATTTGTTATGCTTTTGTATTGTTGAAAAAATTTTCTTACTTATTAAATAGTTTGGATAATATTTAGAAGAATCGGAAAAAAATACGATGAAAGGAAATAGAAAGAAGATTTGAAATCAAACCGAAGATAGAAATGAACCGAGGTATGCGTTAGTGCAAATCTCCTTAAGACAGATTTCACCCCTGCTAAGGTGCTTCAGAATCTGGACGTCTGTCATCTAAGATACAACGCTTCTTCACAACCTTCACTGTTAGCACTACGGGATACTGCCGTGCGAACCAAAAGTGAACATACTTTCCAAACGTATGAGAAAAATATGGAAAGAGGAAGGAACTTTGAAAGTTGGAGGAATACTCTGTTAAATTCGTATATCCTGCAGTCTTGCACTACCCTGTTTATATAGGGGTTAACGTGCATTTTTTGAATAGTCATGATCGTTAGAACCCTAACTGACGAACAGTAACGTCCGTTTACAATTCGAACGTGTCTTTGACGGATGGACCATTCTGCAAGGAGTTAACTGACGCCCGTTAACTCCCTAACGAACAAACACGACTGTTCAAGTGATTGACATACATTTCGTTAGTTTCAGACAGACGGAATCTAACAGACTAACGGAGTGACGTAACTATTGACTAAAATTGTAAAGAGGCTCCAATGGCTCCTGGCGACGATGCAGCGGTGCGAAGTGCAAACTGCACAATCAAAGCGCCACATTATCGTCACATCGCAGTACACTGTTCGTAACGCGACACGATGCGTGCGCGTTGTGTTGCCCCACACCACACAGGATTCTAGCTTCCCATGTGGTTTTAATTTAGATAAGGGAACCACCTCTTTACTTCTAAAGAGCATAGGTAAATATATCTTCATCAATGTGAGACACTTGCATTTAAAACCCACATAAATCATTCAATGATGCACACTTTAATCACATTTCCTAATTTACCCTAAATTGGGTTTGATCAATTTAATATTTTATGATATTCACTATACTTTAGTGATAAAAAATATTTAATCATCCCATTAAATAAAAAATCGGGACGCACTTAAAATATTGCTCAAAATTGGAAAAAATTTAATTTTTTCAACAATTTCCCACATGGATGAAAATGTCCAACCAGTCACAAAGGAGACTAAAAGACACGAAAGTTTAGAAAGTATTTAAGGAAAGACACCGCATCGGAATAGGTAGCCTTTCGCTTTGAACCTTCCGTGGTAAAATTTTACCAGAATCACTTGGCTAATCAGTATACTAATAGTATTGAACTGTCAGTCGTTGGTGTGAAACCAGACAGTAAAATAAACACAGTGCCTAACCAATTCATTTTGGTTCTCGATTGTTTCATTATTTCGATCGTGAACATTCTTGTTTCAGAGAGTCATTTAGAGAACTTTGCCTTATAAATTCTCATAGAGACAACCAAACTCTACACTCCCATAGGTGATCGTCCTAGCTATCAAGAGTACCCTACTATACTTCACTTGCATATTACAAGATATATGAATCATTAAAAGCTTCGCTTAATCTTTACATTCACCGTAGGCAGCACTTATTTGGATCATAGAAATGGGAAGAAGTAAAACTCCTAAGTGCTACTGGTGAATCACTCATAACTAAATTTTCTATTGAACCTAGTCCGTGGGATCTCCTGTCGCTAGTTAGGTTTCCGTCAAGGTGAATCATGAGTTTTCGGCTTTAACCCCATACCCTCAATCCATAGTTAATTTGCTCTCTAGATAATCCTTTTGTAAATGGATTCGCTAGATTATCTTTAAATTTCACAAAATCTACGAAAATCGTTCCTTGTGAGAGTAACTGTCTAATGGTGTTATGTCGACGACATATATATAGTGACTTACCAATATTATACACAAAATTTTTTGCTCTCGCAACATGACTATCGTAATGTATGCATATAGCCGGCACGGGTTTCGCCCAAAGCAGAATGTCTTCCAAGAAGTGACGAAGCCATTCGGCTTCTTCACCAGCTTTATCCAAAGCTATAAATTCCGCTTCCATCATGGAACGTGCTATGCATGTTTATTTAGCGGATTTCCAAGAGACGCCCGCACATCCCAAAGTGAATACATATCCACTTGTTGACTTGGATTCATCAGAATCTGATATCCAATTAGCGTCGTTGTATCCTTCAAGTACAGTAGGATACTTGAATAAGTGTAAGGAAAACTCTCTAATTTTCTTTAAATATGCAAGTCCTCTAAAAATCGCATCCCAATGTTCTTTTTCGGAGTTACTAGTATACTTACTAAGTTTACTCACCGAATAGGCAATATAAGGCCTCGTGCAAATATTAGATACATCAAGCTACCGATAATTTGAGAATACTCTAACTGAAAAATGATTTTCTCCTTAATTTTGCTTAGCTTGATATGAGGAAGGATTGAATTATTATTCTCTTTAATCTCATACCTTTTAATCATCTTATCGATATAATACAATTGAGATAATATGAACTCATTAGGTGTTCTAGTAACTTAATGCCCGTTAGTCATCCGAGCAACTTATAATCATCTTATGAAGAAAAGACTAACAGCTGTTAGTTATTTAACAGAAGGAAGGACTGAAAGTATAAAAGAATAAATAAAGAAGGGCTGAAGCTTTAAAGTCTGAAGAGGCAACGATCCTGTGCTTCGCGCTCACGGAACAGCCTTCATCCAACAGCCCAGGCCCGCGTTCCACCGTAGCTCCCATACGCTGCGCCACACCAGATCATGTCCGACTGACAGCCCTGCACGCGCACATGGGACGGGGCCTAGCTGTCGGCCACTCACACCCTCTCTCCAGCGCTCACTCTCCCTCACTCGCGATTGGCCTGCACTCGCTCCATCCGACCACTCCTCAACTGCCACATGGCAGTAATCCAGAAGCCATCCCTCCAGCCATCCACGTCCCTCTCCAACAGAAGATTCTAGAAGCCATTCTGTGCGCAGAAAGAAACCAAATTCAGTCCGATTTTGGTATCATATTTTGGGATTAATTCCCAAGAATTATTCTCCAAGTAAATTACTATTATACCAAAATTGTAATTTCTTTTACGTTTGGGTTTTAGGGTTTAACTCACCTATAAATAGGACCATTCCCCTTCTCTTTTAAGTACCATTCATATTATATTTTTATACCGTTACTCTTCTAGTTTATGAAAGAGATGAATGATTAATTCCTTGTTCTAGGAATTGGAGGTAAATCCTATTATTAATATATGCATTATTGTTAATACTTCCATTTGATTTATGTTCTTATATATTAATACTGCTCTCGTACTTACGTGCGTTCCTTCAATTAAGTAGTACGTAATGCCTAATTCGAGGAATGATTATGATCAATTGTATGTTTATGCTTTGTGATCGAGATTTCATACAATAGCTTGATTGCAATTCTCTAATTCAATTTGTTGTACGACCCCCTCGTGAGTAAAGGGGATTATAGGGCTGTTCGAGTACATGTGCTTCAAGGGTTTTCTGTGCGTCGTCTATTACCGTGACCTTAAATGTTTAGCGAAATCGGAAAACACTGGCAATATATCTTCTAACAGGAAGACCAAATATATTGCTAATAATCAGATAACCGTAAGAACATAATCAATAGCAATTGCATGCATAATTAATAATAGTGATTGAATCCATATTTCTAGACTCTCTATGTGACATTCATAGACTATTTTGTTTCATTTATTTAATAGTTAGTATTTGATAGCTAGATCATATTATATAAATTCATGAATTATGTGGATCGACATCCTATTTACCATTATCTATATTATTAACTTAGTTGTAGTACTAATAGTAAGTAGTTTTATTATTCTTTTTTAGCACATGCGACAGTGCGATCAATAGTCATGATCGTTAGAATCTAGTTAAGTGACAAATTATAACGACCGTTTTTTGAAGTGCAAAGTGCGCCATCAAAGTGCCACATTGTCGTCACGTCGCAGTACGCTGTACGAACGCGCGAATTGTGGTGCTGTACACCACAAACGATTCTAGTTTCCCATGTGATTTTCAATTCAGATAAGGGAACCATCTCTTTACTTATAAAGAGCATAGGTAAGTATCTTTTCATCAATGTGGGACACTTGCATTTAATGCATTTAAAATTCACATAACCCATTCCATGAGGCACACTTTAATCGCATTTTCCAATTCACCCTAAATTGGGTTTGACCAATTTAATATTTTATGATATTCACCATACTTTGGAGATGAAAAATATTTAATGATCCCATTAAATAAATAGCTGGGACCCATTTAAAATATTGCTCAAAATTGGGATAAATCCAATTTTTCCAATATTTTCTTTTCAATATTTAAATATTTTGAGTTTTGGGCTCCACCCCACTTCTTTATTTCAATATCTCATTTAATTCGTTGTACATTCTACATAATTATTCTCATATGTCCATATGTTTACAAATACGAACATACCGAGTAATCTGTAGTATGACAACACTCATCTAATGAACAGTATTTTTCATAAAATTATCTAAATCCTCTACTAAAATATGATCCAATGGTTGAGAAAAAAAATGTAAGAATGTGTTTTACTGGGTGATTTTCATTCAAATTTTTTATTTTTTGATTTTTCTCTCTCATTGATCTCACACTTTTTCTCTTTATCTCTCTCTTACTTTTTACTTTAATCATTACAAAAAAACTCAAAAATCAAATCAATAAATCACTCATCCAAATGCAACCTTGAAGTCTTGCGTATTTGTATGTTCTAAAAAAAGAGAAAGAGAGAGAAAGAGAAAGGAATGTCCGAAAAAGAGAGGGAGATAGAGAGGGGGGAGTTGCCTTTCAGTTTTTTTTTTTTGTTTGGCTTTTTTTGTGTTTTTTCATTGTGTTTTTAAAAGAATTTTATAAAATTAAAATTTAAAATTTAAAAATACGTAAAATTAAGAAAATAAAATATATTATTTTCGAATATCGTACCGTACTCCGATCACAGATTTACCCTAGTACTATATATAACAACTCATTATTACTAATTCATTCAATTATTTAAATTTAAATATTATGAAATATAAGTATAAATCTAAATTCCACCTTCACCATTACTACCACATCTACGTTCACACCCAGCATCATCACTGTCACCACCACCGCCAATACCACCTCATCACTATCGCTACCACCATCATCGCCACAACTATTGCCCCATCACCACCACCGCTGCCACTGCCTCCCTCAGCTAATGATGATGGTGGTGATACCGACGATGGTGGCCGATGGAAGTTGAGATGATTTTTGTGGTCACGACGGTGATGGCCTCATTGGAGGTGGACATGATAGTGGGGGTGGCCATCAATAGAGGTGGAGATGTTAGTGGTGGTGGCAGTTTGTGTATCAATGAGTTTATTGATTAAAAATTTAATAAACTCAATAAGTTATTGGACATAGAGAGAGGTGGCATCGCCACAACTTCTTCCAATTTCTCATGGCCTTTTCGTTGATCAGCTCAGAAGACACACTAACCTAAGTATACTAGTGGAGGATGCTTTCGAGGTCCTCGTATCCAATGGTTCTCAAGATTCTATGAATACGTGTCTGACCATGTTGCATCATTTTGGGAGGGCTCGATATCTTCCGACAGCTTTTGCTTGTGGGGTTATTGCAGGAGCAAGGTACGGTCCAAATGCTATGGCTTTGGAGATGTTGAGAATTTGCATTTATCCGTCAAATAAGCACCGTCTGGGTTTTGCGAGCAGGGCTGTGATGAGGAGTTTCTATGGTCGTCATGGGAGGCCCGCAGTGTACCTTCGCAGAAGCAATGGGATGTTCTGTGATCATGATAAAGTTTTCTATCTCCGCTCTTTTCCTGTTCCTCTTAAGTCAATCGCTATGCTGGCATGTTGTGATTGTGCAATGGATGAGATAATAAGGTATGTGAGAGGAGATACTCTTGCGGATCTCCGTTGAATTCGTCGTCGACACAACTAAGTTTTTTATGGGGCTGAAAGGGGGATGCTTTTATTTTGTTTAGAGGAGATGTGCCCAGGGAGTGTGTTGGTGTTTTTGAGAATTTTAAAAATGAGTGTGTAGAATTAAGGAAAGGAAAGGAATGCCTCTAAGTAGGCTATTTGTAACACCTTTTGGGGAAAAAAATAATGGAATTTCTATTTCTTAAACTTAGGGCTTCAAGCAGGTCTATGCGAATGAAAAGTATATGATATGAAAAACATGCAAAATGCGACTTATTTCAACCAATCGATAAGAATTCAACACCCAACTACCATTAATAAACAAAAGAAGGACATATAGTAGTTTATATCAACATAATATTAACATTTAAAGCAATAATCATCAACAGCAGTTCATAATATGCAATAAGATATAAACTTTCTCAAAATAGGGTTTTCCAACGGTTAATAACCGGCATCGTTAAGGAATTGAAATAATGATTGAGAAATAAATAAGGAGCATTTTACCAACCTTTAAAGATTGACGAAGAAAGAAGTTGAATGCATATTCTGGGCACGAAGGACACAAACACAGAAAATTTGCAGAAATGGGAAGTTATTGCTCTGGGTTTCTTTGCAAATTGAGGAGAGTGGAAAAAAATGGAAGTTATGATTTTGAATTTGAAGGGGAAAATGAAAAGATATTTTGGCGCTTGGGATTGACAAAAGTTTTACAGCATCGTGTACATTTAGTGAAAAAGTAACTTTTCAGGATTAACATTAAATGTACTGATCAGTACGCCATTAAACATACATCAAAGGACATAGGGAATATGTCATGAGATATCCTTGCAATTAATGAGTGACAGAGAGGAGAGAGAAAGGTGATATGGAAACATTTCAATAACTTTAGAGGATATGTGTCAGCATATGGTTAATTCAGAAAGGTTTGAAGTCTGCTGATTTAGAAGAGAATGGTTATTCAGCAAGCTTTGGAAGTTTTCTTATTTGCCACAAAGAATTATTTTCCAGTAGGCTTGGTTAGTGCTGATTAAAAAGACTAAAGAGATACAGTAGGGTTTAAAGTCTGCTGGTAATGGGTAATGTTGTTTAAGCGTAAGGCTAACAGTAGACTTTATTATCAACAGGGTTTCTGAATTATGTTATAGGGTCAAGCATGCCAAGTTCATCACGAAGAAAGGTAAACCTTGCTGAATCAAGGGGTTTGGTAAATATATCAGCTAACCGGTTATCGGTAAAGACATATGAAAGCTTAACCTTACCTTTTTCTACATAGTCCTTGAGAAAATGATACCTAACATCGATGTGCTTAGTTTTGAGTGCATAACTGAATTTTCTGAGACGAATATCGCTGAAGTATATCGCAGAAGATAGGACAGTGTGTTGTTTCTATATTGTAACCACAAGTTGCTGTTAATTCATAACATTTGAGAGCAGCAACTTCTGGCATCAATATATTCATCTTTCGTGGTTGAGGTAGATACTAAAGTTTATTTCTTGGAAGCCCAAAATATGATCATGTTTCTTATAAATTGACATATACTACTGATGTTTTTTCTATCTATCTTACAAGAAAAAAATCAGGATCAGAATATTCATATAATTCCAAAAGATGTTTCCCTTGGGTACAACAAACCCAGTTAGTTGTGCCAACAACATATCTAAGGATATGCTTGACAGCAACCAGGTGTGATTCCTTTGGGTCAGCATGGAATCTAGCACATACGCAAACAACAAATTGAATGGTCTATTAGAAGAAAGATATAGTAAGGATCCCATCATACCACGATAGAGTGTAAAATTTACACATTTACCCTTTTCATCCTTGTCAAGATGACAACTAGTGCTCATAGGAATGTCAGCAGGCTTTGCTCGATCCTTCCATGCTGAATTACTTTATCAACTACTTAGCATACTTTGCTTGATTAATGAAGATGCCATCTGGACATTGCTTGATTTGTAGTCCAAGAAATGTTGTAAGTTCTCCAATCATGCTCATCTCAAACCTACTCTACATAAGTTTCTCAAATTTCTTGCACAAGATGGATCAGTAGAACTAAATACAATATTGTAGACACCCCATTTCTAGACACCTTTAATCACATGATTAGTTAATAATTAGCCATGCATGGTTTAGTTAAATTTAAATTAATGCCTAGTCATCTAGAAGATGCTACATGCAAAAGAGTCCACAACATGTCATATTTGATTAATATCACACATGACACAAGTCATTAGGGCATAGCATGATCACATGTCCCATACACAACTAATAAAGTGTAACATTTTCCATGTGTAGATATTTTATGGACAAGCCTTGGAGATGAAGATAACCTATTTGGACACATTCCAAAGTCAAGGGAACATCAAGGACATCCAAGACCAACGAAGGGACACAAAAGCACCGTGGAAGGACAAAAGGACATGCAAAGTGTACCATTTCTGGAGCAAAAAAGCAAAAGAACACGTACAGGGGCATTCTGGCCGAACCGGCCAATTTCCCTATGGAATAGGCCGGTCCGACCTAGAACCCACTTTCCATGCAATTTTTGCTCCTTTGCCCTTCCGGGCAAATGGCATTAAGGGGAGTTACCAAGGGGTCTTTAGAGGTATTTTGGACCTTCCAAAGGCTATGAGAGACCAGGTTTAAACCTAAACTCACCCTCCTATATAAACCCTCACTCATTTCCCTTGAAAAAGCTTGGAAAATGTTGAAAAACATAGAAAGAAACTAACCCTTTTCCCCTTTGCAATCAAATCCCAAAGGAGAGGAAATCTTTGTGAGTGTCTCTTGACAAATCTCTAGCCCTCCTTCATATCTTTAACCATTCCCTTCATACCTTCAAACATCCCCTTCATATCTTCAAACATCCCCTTCCCATCTTCATCCAATCTTCATCCAACCTTCAAACCAAACATTCTCTAAACCAATCTAAGCTTGTCTAAGCAATCTTCTTGCATTCGTCTTACCATATCCCTCTCCCAACATAAAACTTCTAAACACACCATCCAAATGACACTCATATCCCAAGAGGGTGAAAGCTAGAAGGTGAAGAAGATAGTTAGCTCTATAGCTTCTTCTCCCCCTTCTTCCTTCTTCATTACTCTACATCTACATTAAAGGGAAGGTTCTCCTCATCTGTCATAAAGATTTGGACACCAAAGGTCATCACCCCCTTGAGAGTAGGTATAATATCCTCCTAAATGTAATCATCACTTACAAGTTTGCTAGTTTAGACAAAGGTCATCACCCCCTTGGGAGTAGGTATAATCTCCTCCTAAATGTAATCATCACTTACAAGTTTGCTAGTTTAGATCTAGAATTATATCTTTGCTTTTACTCTTGTAAACATGTATGCCTCTTGGTTCCTTTCATGAAATGTTACGAATGAAACATGAGCCCTTGGTCTTTATTGTGATGTTGTCATCTTCTTTGAGCAAGATTGCATGAATATGTTTTCAATACATGTATGTCTCTCCTCCCTTTTTCAAGTATGTTCTCATACCATCTATGTTCATCCATGCTTGACATGTCTTAAAGTGGAAGATGAATGGAAATAATCTTAAGGTTTAAAACCTCTTCCAAATCTCCATGATTTGTTTCATTAGTATCTTTATACTTTCTTGTTCATAAACACACATTGACTTCCAAAAGAACCTTAACATGTGGGTGACCTTTGTGTTCGTAAAGCCCTCTATGATTGGGGAGCTCCAATCTTCATATGAAGATCTTCTTGACATGAACACACAAAGGCCTTGCCTTATCTTGGGATTGGATTTCATGCAACTATGTTTTTATAGTATTAGTTTCTATTTCATTTCTATGCAACCCTTATGAATGTTTCCATTCACCAAATCAATAATCCATGAATGATAGGTATTGTTCTCTAGTCTCATTAATGACTATGAGAATATATCTTGAAGGATAACATGGGTTTCCAACCCTTACAATACATTTCCCATACTTAGAACACTACATATCTTTATATGAAATCCTAGAACATCAAGATTTACATACTATGAAGGCGCCTTCAAAGGATAATATCAATTACGTGTTCCCATGTTCAAATTATCTCTTTCATGAACATAGGCTTTCATATTTATCTTGACCATAGACCAAGTATACTTAGGATCATACATATGTTCCATGCACATTTGCTTCCTAGCTTAGACCTAAGTGTCATGAGACTAATGCTCACCCTTGTGTATTCTTTCACTTTGACCAACTTAGGCCAATCAATTGACTTACCTCTAGGTGGTATGTATGTTAGACATTTAGAGACCAATACAGGGCAATTTGGGTGATGCTTGTTCTTCCCAGTTCGTAACTAAGCCACCGAACCTAGAAACCTCATAAAGGCTTATGCTTCTGAAACCTAAGAGCAAACAGAGGTGGCTACTCTAGATTTAAAGAATAATAGGTTGAGTATTCACGAAGGGATGCCCTACATCGCAAAAGCATATTCTCACAAAATAAAGTGCTCGATGATCATCATCCACCCTTTCCAAAATCGTAATTAAAGCCGCCTTTAGCCTTAATCGCCGAGGGCGCGAGGACGGAGGTTCTCATAGTGATGACTCTGCTAGGGACTGATTGCACTGTCGTGGGTTCTCAAAAAAAAGAATAATATTAATCTACTTACTATTAGGACTACAATGAACTAGTTTTATGCAGATAATGGTAAATATGATGTCGATCCACTGAGAACTTGGATTAAGTGAACTAGCCAAGATAGTAATGAATTCAGAATAACTAATAAATTGAATTTGGTGTAAAACAGAAGTTGTTAGAGATCTAAGGTCATGGAGTCCACCATTAATTATCATTCATGTTATCAATTCATAATATTATCAATTCTTCTTCTCGCAGTTGTCTGTTTAACAGTGATGTACTTGCTGTTCCTGTCAGAAGGTACAACACCAGTTGTAACACCCCACATTCCCACATCGGTGAGAGGTGGGAATTTCGTGTGGTTTATTAGAAGCCTACTACTACCCACCTAGGATCAAATCATCCATGGACTTTTGGGTTGCCTATGATGGGCCGTGACCCAAGATGCGGCGCTAGGTGTGGTCCAGTTGATGGGCTAGGTAGCGGACCGAGTTTTTGGGCTCAGGTCGTTACAGATGGTATCAGAGCGGACCCCCGGTCGGAAAGCTTTCGGGTTCGCCCGGGGGGACGATCTTGGTATTGGTTCGGTCTTGACGAGGACGTCAAGGATTTGAGTGGGGGAGTGTGTAACACCCCACATTCCCACATCGGTGA
>JAOWAN010057050.1:0-12812 GCA_028566635.1 Lobelia cardinalis
CAACATTTAAATGTGTATGATATTTTGAATGTAAGTAACATTTTTAATAAATGTCACTTTTAATTCTTTATCGAGTAACATTTCCCGGTTAATTGCTTGTTTACCGGAATTCCAAAATGGGGTGTTTAAAGTTGCATTAATAATATGTAAATGCAACAATTAAACCTACATGTTATTTGAATGTAAGTAACATCTTTAATCAATGTTACTTCTAATTCTTTCTTGAGTAAAAATTTCCCGGTAGAAATCCTAATTTGCCGGGGGTCAAAAATGGGGTGTCTACACCTCTCTACTCCCTTCTCAGGGCAGACGTAAACACGTTTCCGAATTTACTTTCTGCTCCGCTGCTTTAGCTTCCATGGCAAGTTATGGCCCCGTCGGTGAAGCCCTATGAATATAGCACCTATTCTAGCTTTGGTCAAGTGAGACGTGAACAGAAGTTCATCTTTAAGGACCTTGAGATTGTCATACGAAAAATGTGAGAAAACCCATCATCAAATGATAGGATTGGTAGGTTTCTTAAATACCCATTAGCCGCAGCAAGAACAGGAGCACGCTACTAACAATTATACTGAATTGGGGTGTAAACGATGAGAGGTTAGAGAGAGAGAAGTTTTTTTTTTGGGGGTTGATAAGAAGTATGAGCTATTTATCACATACAATTGTTTTGAATTTTTCCCTTTTCCAAATCCATTAGTAATTAGCAGCGAAACACGTGAATATGTTGGGTAGGGGGCAGTTTTTGCAGTCAAATACGTGAATTTTGGCAGTATAGGTATTTTTGTCATTTTAATACAAAAACTTATCTATCTCATCTACTCCATCTCATATTATGAACAGTACCGTCTGCTCCGATTTATCACCATATCCTACTTGTGATCTAGCCCTTAGAAAGTCACAAAAAATGCACGTTAGTCTTTGTTCGTTACTTTTTTACGAATTTTATCGAAATACCCTATTTCGCAAAAAAAAAAAAAAGACTCTTGGACTTAAGATGCAATTACTCGGACTTAGGGATCTTTTTGATTTTTTCACGAAAACTTTAATCCCTAAAAATTTCTGAACCAAATCTTTAAAACTTTCTATTTGATTGAGTAATTCAACCTTAATTTTTTTATTTTTATTTTTTTTCATTGATTTCACAATTTTATTTTTATCTATCTTATTTGTTATTTTAATTATTTTTAAAAATTTAATTTCAAAATTCAAAAATTAAATTAAAAAATCATCTATATTGGAATGGCATTTCAATCCTAAAAATCATGATTTCAATTAATACGGGAGTATATTGGGTTTTAATTTCAAAAATCTGGCTGTGTTCTCCTGGGTGATTTTCACTCAGGATTTCTGATTTTTGATTTTTCTCTTTCATTGGTTCCACATATTTTCTCTCTATCTCTCTCTTACTTTTTACTATAATCATTACAAAAATCTAAAAGCCAAATCAATAAATCACCCATCCAAACGCATCCTGAAATTTCGGGACTAAGTTCGAGTTTAGCCGTTTAACCGGATATTTCGAGTCCCATCCCGAATTTGGACTCCCGAAATTATAAAACAACGACGTTTTATAATTAATACATATACCATGGACTACCACGCTCATTCTCTCCCTCTCTCTCTCTGTGTATCAAGTTCATCCAATTTCTTCCCTACTATGGAACCCTAAAGAAAGAAGCGGTCCTATTCTCCACTGCTCTCAGGGACTTGGGAGACTGATTTTTGATCCAGTCCACCGACTCAGTGACTTACTTTCAAGGGTAAGTCAATCTCGTTACTTCATTCCCTTTGGGATTTTTGCCTTCATTTCTTGATAAAGTAAATCCTCTCCAGATCTTCTTCTTGAATCTCCAGTCAAGTTTCCCTGCCAAGCTGCGTCTCTCTCGCTCTCTCTCCGCTCGAGTTTCAGACGGCGCAGCTCTTCTCTCCTCTTCGGTAAGGTCGCGACTCTCTACCTCTTCGATCCATATTTCTTTTCGAGCTTGTGTTTTCTGTTTTTTCCTTTTTGAAAGATTTTTGGTAATTTCATTCATTTTTCTTTTCTGGGTTTGAGATATTTTATGCACTATTTTTGAATTTTCTGTTAATTTTTTGTACAGTAATATGCTTACAAAAAGTCATATATTTTTTTCAAGTACTCATATTTGTTTATTTTATCTATTAATGGATTTTTGTAGCTGGAAAATGTTGTTGAGATTGATACTGACTATGAAATGGGGAATGATACCCCGAATTATAATGGGGGAGGAGAATGTGCAAAATGATGGTGAGGAGAATAAGCATAGATCATGGGTTTGGGATCATTTAAATTGTAATGGGTGCTTTAGCCAGTTAGTGCCCGTATTGTTCACCATTTATGAAGTATATTTCAGAAAATGGGACGGGAGGCTTGATAAAGCATTTGCAAGATCATTGTTGGAGATCCCCTTGTTAATAAAGAAAGACGTGGGATAAGAAACACTTAGTGTCAAGCTTTTAGCCTTAGGCAAATGCTGGTTCTGCTATTAAAGCCCATTTTTTTAATCAAGAGAATTGTCGGAAGGCTCCTGCTAGGATGTGCATCAAGGATACCATGCCTTTTAGTGTTGTTAATTTAAGTTAAGGAGCTTATGGGGAAAAATCCTTTGTTTGAACTTCCATCCCGACGGACAGTAGTGAGAGACTGCCAGGAAATATATAAAGAGGAGTTAAGCATTGTTGAAAAGCTTTAAAATAATCAAACACTGTCCTACTACTGATACTTGGTCCTTACTTTAGAATATCAACTACTTGTGTCTAACGGGTTATTTGGCTGATGATGATAGGTGTCGAGAAATCGAAAATTTTGAACTTTTGTACAATATTTAATCATAAAAGTGAAATAACTAGGAAGTTGTTGTAGGCTTGCTTACAAAAATGGGGGATTGATCGGTTTTTTACAGTTATTGTGGATAGTGCTTCATCAAATGACGGGGCTATTAGGTTTTTGAAGAATTTCTTAGAGGACCTGATGCCATCTTCGATTGAAAGTACTCGGGGCTATTAGATTTTCTCTTCTTTGTCTTGCATGATAAGTTTTCCTCCTTATGTATTCTAGTCTTTTTTAGTAAGACTTTCTTTTATGGAGGGGGTGTAATGAAAACATTGTGACAACATTTGCAACCAAATTTGACACTAAAAACACGTAATAAGCAAAACAAACTTCTTGCATAACACTGAGGTGGTTATAGTCATTGACGTTGCCGATAAAAGAAGAACAATGAAACTGAAAAGTGGTCGATGTTTGAAAATCATATATTCCCCGTCCCAAAAAAATAGCCCCCTTTCTAAATTTGGCTAAAATTGTAGTGTAATTTACTAACGATAGAAGCATGGTAGGCTATCTCCTTAACATTCATGGAAAGTACAATAGAACTATTTTTTTTGAACAAAGTAATTAGATGACGAGAGACTCCTAATTATCTACAATGTTAGCAATAAATGAATAGGAACCAAAAACAAAATTTTTGCAACAATACAACGGTTAAATTGATCAAACCCTAAAACTGAAACAAGTACAACATAACTAAGAATTAATTTCTAGTTTATCCCGAAATCAACTCCCTCTAGATTTCATTTTCAAATAAGGGCTGGCAATACTACTTAAGTTTGGAGCAATGATGCTCATGATAGTGAAAGTAGAAATTTATTAGGATATTTTGAAGTTCAAAGGATATAGGGAAGGTCCGAGTACCATAGCGGAGATTATGTGAAGTACCATAGAGGAGATTACATATACGTAAAATGTACGAAAACCTGAGTAGCTAAGGAGGTGAGTAGTCAAGGAGGAGTGTGAGGCAACAACAGACTTCAAATACCGACAACATTGATCTTTGCAATGATAAACAATGGGTGAATGACGATGTTGGAGGAGTGCAGTTTGCCCGAGTTGTGCCTAGAAACTTTTCCTGAAGGAAATATATTGTTTAGTGTAGCCGCCCGTTAAGGGTCCGCTCTCAAAAGTTTAATGATGGGAAAGAAAGAGAAAAAGGAAGGGCAGGAAAAATTAAATTTCTTTGATGTGTGCTCTTAAGTTTAAGAGGAAATCTAATTTTTTTCCTTCCACTTTCCTAAATATGCTCTCAATTGTGAGAGGAAAGATAAAGAAATTTTAAAAAGTTGAACTTAAAACACTTCCTTTCTTCTCATTTTTGATAGGAAAGTCATTCAAACTTTCCCTCCCCTCCTTTCCCTGACTTACCATTTGGAATAAAAACTGTGGAGCGTCCTCTGCATTTCCCTTCCTTTCCGCTCTTTCTTAAACTCAGGATGGCACCATATAGTATTCTGCCTTTTGGAAAAGTTTATCGACACGACACATGCACACTTCCGCCTCCGCCATTTTCCCACTGTTTATCGTCGCGAAGATCAACTTTGCTGGTATTCGAAGTCCGAAGTTGCCTCTTTCTCCTTCTTAGCGACTGAGGTATTTGTATGTATATGTAATATACTCTTGGTCTTATATGGTATTTCACATAATCTCAGTTCTATGGTACTAAAACATTTCCCATACTCTTCCTTTGAACATCAAAATATCACGAGAAATCTATACTTTCACCATCATGACGATCATGTTCCTAACCTTCGTAGTATTGCTGACCCGTAATGAAGACAATTCTATTCATAATAAACAAGTGATTAGAAAATGAAATCTAGAGGAGGGAGTTGATTTATGGATGAACATAAATTGATTCTTAGTTATGTTTTACTTGATTCAATTCTAGGGTTTGATAAATTTAATTGTTGGATTGTTGCAAAGTGTTGTTTTTGGTCCTCTTTATCTAATGTTAATATTGTATGTAGTTAGGAGTTCCTCAAAATCTAGTTACTCTGTCCAAGAAAATAGTTTCATTGTACCGTTCATGAATATTAAGGTGACAACCTACACAAAAATGTTCGTCAATTTTAGAAAGGGAGCTATTTTTTTTGGGACAGAGGAAGTGTACGGCGTGATGCAATAAGTATCTTTTGCTTATTAGTTGTTTTTTGCGTCAAATTTGTTTATGATGTTGTCGCAATGTTTTCATTAAAGCTTACTAAAACATAGTAGAATATATAAGCAGGAGGACAACCTATCCTGCAAGATAAAGAAGAGAAAAGACTACAAAAAGAAAAGAAAGACAAATAATATAGCAAAAGCTATCCGCTGATGCAACACAACTGACCATTCTTTGCTGAAATCTGACACCCAAACGTCTCTAAATGCACCGTCATGAAAGAATATTAGGCAGCTAGAAATTTAATCCGTAACTTAAATAGGGCAAGCAACATATGAATGACTAGCTTCATTATAAAAGAAAACCACATTCCGTTCAGTCTAGTTACTCCTCAAAGGACCAAATAAACCACATTGCCACTAGATAGCAGCATCCTTGCCCTTCCCAAATACATAACTGATTTAATAAAAACGTTCAATGGAAGGAGGGCACAACGAACAAGCTTTCTTTACTTTTTAACCAATTTAATTTGAAAACAGAAAATGATTACTTCATCTAAAAAAAGTGTTAGCAATTTCCAAAGATCAGGCATCATAACTGTCTCATTTGTACCTTTGTTAATTGGCTGCCAGTCAAAATTGCCCAAAAGATGAACAGTCTTATAAAGAAGATTACTCTCTCTGTTCCGAAAAGATCTTCTACTGTACGGATATTAAGAAGTGAGTATAAAATGCTTGTAGCATTAGCAAACTAGACTTAAATTTTAGTCATTTTTAGACATGGGAAGATAGTTTTGGGACAGATGAAAGTGAAAAGTGAGAAAAGATCTTTTTAGGACGGAAGGCGTATATATTACATTATACTTTGAGTTCCTACCAATATGTACATTTGAACTAGATTAAAAGTACTCTTCGATCTTGACCCCTACTAATCCCCTTCCTCCCTAAACAAAATGAGAAGGTAAAAATCAATTAGTATGTATAGGTACACGCGTGCATATGGCAGAGAGATCTCGGAGAGAAAGAAAAAATACGTGGTAGTGATGGAAATAGAGAGTTGGGGTTCTGCTTGAAAAGTGAATACAAAACTGGGTAAGTTTTGTGGGTCAGGGTTTAAGCGTGCCGATGAGGTTCAGGACAACGAGGAGAGGAGTTTTGAGATGCGGAACATAGTAAAAGATTTTGTAAAATGAAAAGCCTGCACCCTCTCTTTCTTTCTTTCTTTCTCTCTTTTTTGTTTCTATCTTGTTCCAATGGATAAAAGGGGCAGTAGTTCTTTTTTCCTAATTCTAATTCTAAAATACTAGGAGAGGTTAATGTTTTTTGTAATAATTATATATACAAATTTTGATTTGATTTTCTTTTTTCCTAACATTTTGGGGATGTTTATAAGGGGGGCGAGAGGTGGGTGACCGAATCGACTGTTTTATGACTGGAGAAGGAGGTGATGTAACGGGAGAAAATTTTGATCAATTATCCTAAATAGAAAGGAAACAAATGTCAGTATAATGATGTGTCATGAATGAAATATAAGGCAACTGGGTTCAGTTAAACGGATTTTCAGTCTATGAAAGATGATGAGATAGATGGAGTAAGAGGAGTTTATAACCAAAAAGTAACTGAATTTATTAAGAAGAAAGTAAGCAGATGATCACGATGTCATTTCACTTTTTCTTCTATCAGAATCATTGAAGATGGAAAATTTACATTGAACTCACGGAATATCATTTTTTTTGGGAGGAGAGTTGAGAATCGTACTTTGTGAGTTTTTATACCCCGAATAAACTTGAGACAAGTAGAAAATTGCATAAATTTAATAATTTGAACAAGCTTAGACATATCGACTGGTTTATTGATGCATACCAAGATTATTGGAATGAATAAATGATTTCAAGTGAATAATTAAGGTTTGACCGGAGTTTCGTTAACCTTTTCTAAATGTAAACGAGCAATTTAAAAAGAATCCTTTGTTACTTGGAAATATCCATGTCAAGTGATTCATTAAATAATAATAATATACTCCCTCCATTCTAAAGTAAGTGACATTTTTTGATCAAGAACAAAAATTGTCGCTCATTTTGGGACGGAGGGAGTATGTCTGTTTAATCTCATACAGGATGAATGATTGAGCTAGAATTAGACTAATGCCCTCAAACGCCATTGAGGAAACGACACTAGATGCGGTTTAGGTGACACACTACTTTCCCCAAATGCCATCTTGCATCATTTCCTCAATTTCTTTGAACCTAAAAGCACAAACTTTTGGATCTTGGATGCATGGTGGAATTTATTGAAATAAGATTTATATGTTGTGTTTGGATGAGTGATTTATTGATTTAGTTTTTGAGTTTTTGTAATGATTATAGTAAAAAGTAAGAGAGAGATAGAGAGAAAAAGTGTGGGACCAATGAAAGAGAAAAATCAAAAATCAAAAAATCTGGGTGAAAATCACCCAGAAGAACACAACCATAATGACCTCAAGAATAAATGAACAAATAAAAAAACCATCATATGGGTATTCCAAGATTCATGAAATACTAATATACCCCATCTGTTCCAAAATAAGTGACACTTTTTGTTCTTGATCTTCAAATTCATGAAAGGGGAAGGTGTAGGATGAGTTGGATGGGCACTTAAAATTTTGCAGTTTTACCATTCAGTTCATGAATTTTGAATTTTGGTTTCTTGTTTTAGTTACTTTTGTGTTTGAATTTTTCCTGGGTGGACATTTGATTTCTTGAAGGAATTTGTGTACAAGCATTGTAGAAATGGACTTAAGATTGTACTTTAGCTTTGGATTCTTTCTACCGCCGTAAGAAAGCTGGAACAGGAAAGGGATGGAGTTTGTCCATTTATTTTAATTTGGTCTCAGACTAAGGTATTGATTCACAAGTGTTCAATTTTTTTTTTGGGGATTGTTCGGTTGCATGTAGCTATGTAGCCACTTCAAATTTTCAATTTTAAGAGATAATTTAATGTTAGGGATCACAAAACTGTTACAAAAATTTGGGATACAAATGAGGTGTCAAGCAGTGATAGGTTGCTTGATTTGAAATGTCAAGTATTTAATGATGTTCACGCACTTTTTCAAATCAAGCAATCAGTCAAAGCTTGACACCTCATTTTGTAACTAATTTTTTTGTAACCTTTTTGTGATCCCTAGCATTACTCACAAAGAGAAGGAGTAGGGAGCAAGATGTATGAAGAAGAGCGCTGGTTTAATGAAGTGTTTGCCAGAGAGGGGTATAATCATCAAAAACATATGCATGTGTGTGCATGTGATATCATTTATTCAAAGTTTTGGACTGCAGATGGATGGAGGGAGTGTCTTCATTAATTTTGAAAAACACTAGTGCTTGGATCATGAATCTGATTTCCTTGATATTTGATATTTGAAGTCACATCATTTTATCTTTCTCTACCTTTTCACTTTACATATCATAGGTCCCACCATTTTCTTTGTATCTCTCTCATACTTTTTTACTTTACACATCATAGGTCCCACCATCATCATTTCCATATCAAATATCAAATATCAAAATCAAATATCGCACAATATCGAATTCCTGATCTGACCATAGGTGACTTTACAAAAATAATATAGCTAGTGATACCTTACAAAAAATAATATAGGGTGCAAAGCCTAGAATCCCTAAAATTATTGTAAAAAGATTTAATCTCTCCTAGAATTTTAGAATTAGAATTAGTATTAGGAAAAAAGTACTACTGCCCCCTTTCTCCCGTGGAACAAGATAGAAACAGAAGAGAGAGAAAGAAAGTAAGAGAAGGTCTCAATTTTCTTTTACAAATTTTTAAAGATTTTCTGGATCTCAAAAGTCCTCTCCTTGTCGTCGTGAACCTCATCGGCCCTCTTAAACCCTAACTCAAAAAAGTTACCCATGTTTTCTTTTCACTTTTCAAACTGAACCCGCCTCTCTATTTCCATCTCTCTCACGTCTCTTTTATTTCTCTCCGAGATCTCTCTGGCATATGCATATGTATAGATATACGTATTAATTGGTATATACCTTCCCATTTTTGTTTGGGGAGGAGGGGATTAGTAGGGTCAAGATCGAAGAGTCCTTTTAGCCGGTGTTTTTATATTATTTTTGAAATTTAGATATATTTTTGTTTATCTATTAAACACATCATATGTGTGTAATTTATGCACACACACATAAATTCTAGCATGCATGTTGTAAATGTTTGTACATTTTATTTATTTTACCAATTTCTTTTTTCAAAGTCCTTTTTTACTTCAATGTATTAGTTAAGTCAGAGTAGAAAAAAGAAGCAGAGGTGGGCTTTTCTGAGCAGGGTTTTTGGTAAATTAGTGAATTAGAGTGACTTTGTTGTTGGTTGAGGTTTAATTGGGTTTAACATTGTTGCATTGCTTGAAGGTGTCTTCTTTTTCATTTGGCTTTTTGAATAATTAGTGAGATGAAATGAGCAATGTAAGTGACCGGTGTGATGTTTAATTGGGTTTTGTACTGATGTATCATGTACCACTATGGCTGCATTGTTCAAAAGGGGAAGGTTTAATTGCGTCTGTACGTTTTTCTTGAAAATGGTTCATTTGAGGGTACTTGGTAAAAGTTGAAACTGATTTATGGAATGTGTTTTTTCATTTTCGTTGATGCAGAAATCTTGCAATATGATAGTGCTGTTTTGAGACTAGACATGGCCTCCAAAGGTCCAAAATCTAAACCTGATAATGAGACGAGGGTCAGGAGGCAAAAGGTACACCCTGTACTTGATAATATACATACTAGCATGCGTTGGTTTTGTGTTTTACTTTGGAACGATTCCATTGATGGTTCTAGTGTAACTACCTTCTATGAACTTTACAAAAAGCAAACTTGCAAGAGAGAACAAGCCCCAATAAAATTGAAATAAGCATTCATTATCTTTTTGATCTCTTGGCAAATAGGAAAGTGATACCCAGCATAACAACTCTCCTTAGAAAATGATTGGAGCCAGTTACATCTGTCACGAAACTCCACCCTATGAAATTTGAACTCTTCCCAAATAACAAGGTTAAAGATTTAGCTCCTTTACGACTCAAATTAGATGTCAACCTCATCACATTGAACTTGACGACCTTGTATATTCGTGAGATACAAAACCCTTGCCTCTCCTTTAAGCTTAACAATAATTCTTATAGTCCATTGGTTGTGGCCTTCTTGTTTTGGAAGCATGATTAAGCACTTAAAGAGTTTGGCACTAATAATTAATAATGCTAATACAAATAGGCTTCAGCATTTGCTCACCCACTCGTCACCCATGAAACGAGTCCACCTGCTATGGAACAACAATACACTGAGTCATATGAAGAAATATCTCCTGATAGTGGGTCCAAGGGATGGTAGCTTTAGTGAACTCGTTTTTGCTTTTACCCCTTTCCGTTTTTGCTTATAAAATTGGTAGCATGATTGCCAATACTCCTCCAATCTTAAATTAGTTTTCACTTTATATGCAGAATGTTTTAGGAGGATCATATGAATTTAATTAAAAAAGTGAACTAGATCTTGCAATTAGTTTAAGTGTGGGGTCCCTACTAACTTGCGGTCACTTGTTTAATATGGGATGTAGTATGTGTTTTCTTCTTAGAAATATATAAATATTTACTAAGATGACCTGGACAATTATTCTCCATTCAAGCGGGTGAAAAACATGATTTTCTTGATTAAGATAGTGACCATCTATTTCTTATTTCAAATGGCAATCAGAGGATGCATGTCAAAACTATCTAATTATTCAGATTAAACATTTCAAATACTCATGGGTCATGGGCGAAGCTACGATATAGATGCATGATTTTCTTGGTTCAAATACTGATCAAGTTTTTTTTCTTTCTTTTCTGTTGGTGTAAATGTCAATCGGATGTTATATATTTGAACTTACAATTTATTCTCAAGTGAGAAGAGAGAGAGAAAGGGGAGGGAGGGAGGTATTATAGATTAGTTAAGGAACTGATTGTAAGTATGTATTTTCTGCAAAAAAATAAAAATAAAAAAAATATATATATTTTCTGTATGCAGACCTAAACAAACTCTTGGTTCTACTTGTCTTCCGTATAGTATCAGTCTCCAGCATTTTTATTAGCATCATCTAGTAGTATGTGCTTACGAACTCAGCTCAATCCAAGTGATTGTCTGATTGAGCCAGCTGAGGTTTGCATGCCATAGGGTCAATTTTACCTTCTTATTGAACCCTTTACCTCTCATAATAATAATCTGTTTTTGGGTGACCAAAATCCTAATACACATGTTAATGGTGCTGTAAACATTAAAGAGAGCTGATGCTGGATATTAGATTTGATACAGGGCCAAGATGGCTTAAGAGTCTATCTCTTGGGTGTTATAATGGTGGGAAGATCTTCTTGGAGTAATTATTTCCAATACCAATGTTCTTCAGTTTCTTTCCTAAGCTCTACGACTATTGGAACTTTCTTCAGTTTGCATATGCAAATGCTTGACCCATGTTGGAGATAAAGATAAATGTATGCACCTACCATGATCATTCAGGATTGGGATTGATCAAGTCATTTCGTGTTTGAATCAATTGTCAATATTGGAAGATTGCCCTATTTGGTTAGTACTCTTATATAGATTCTCACAGCCACTCAAATGCTATTTTTCCTTTTAACCAACACATACAATACTGAGGGCTTGTATAAAGTATCTACTTCACCTAGCTAACTTTGCACTAAAAATTCAATTGGTAGCATTATTTGGTAATAAATGGAACATACAGCAACTTACTGTTAATCGTTTATGAAGAAGCATGCTTATTTTACTGCTTCTATGCAGCAATGCTCCGCATTTATTGGTCTGATTAAAGTCTTATGCGGTTTATTAGTATATTTGACATGATGATAATTTATCTGTTCTAGGCTCTTGAACCACCAAAAGAACCGCGGCGGCCTAAAACACATTGGGATCATGTTTTAGAAGAGATGGTTTGGTTGTCAAAGGTAGGGCCTTCGTATATTTATGTGAAAATTTGTACGTGGGGTTGATATTTAGATCCCAGATCATGTTTTTCAACTTGGAATACAAAGAGGTAGTAGACTTTTCTGATGCTCAATACACATTTTCAGGATTTCGAGTCGGAGAGAAAATGGAAACTAGCCCAGGCAAAGAAGGTTGCTATAAGAGCAAGCAAAGGCATGGTGGATCAGGCCACACGTGGAGAGAGAAGAGTGAAGGTCTGATCACGGATGTTATCTCATTTAAGAATAGTTGCATATTAACGGAACAAGATAAGCAATTCCTTATTACTCCCTCCTTTCCTGGCGAAGAGTCCACTATCCCATTTTGGGACGTTTCATTCAAATAGTCCGCTTTCAAAACTTAAGCTATAAATATTAAAAATATGATGGTAGTATCTCATATTGTAAAAAAAAAACTATTTTTAATCCTGAGGAGTCGTACCTGTTTGTCTTCCAGCTTGTTAAAGATATAAAATGCTTAAAGTTCAAATCAAAAAGTTAAACATGGAATCTTTGCCCAGAACGGAGGGAGTAATACATTTATAATTCTTATTATGTTCGTTCCTGATCGCGGTTATACCTTTTCCCAATTTTGCCATGGTAAATGTGGTCAGGAAGAAGAGGTTCGGCTGAGAAAAGTTGCACTCAATATCTCTAAGGATGTCAAGAAATTTTGGACGAAAATAGAGAAGCTGGTAAGTCTTTTTTAAGATCGATTGATGACATTGCAAATTACTCTTTTGATGGAGCTTCTGACATTGACATGATATATTTGTAACTTTACTTCTAGGTGCTTTACAAGCATCAGCTAGAGCTTGATGAGAAAAAGAAGAAGGCGCTTGATAAACAGCTTGAGTTTCTTCT
>JAOWAN010057070.1:0-12807 GCA_028566635.1 Lobelia cardinalis
GTTGTGAGAGTGTGAGAGAGAGTGTGAGAGAGAGAGAGAGAGAGAGATATAGATAGAGAGAGAGAGAGAGAGAGAGAGAGAGAGAGAGAGAGAGAGAGAGAGAGCATGAGAACGGCATTGCTAACCCAACGATCATGGATTTCAAACATCAATTGTCAAGCACACCACCTGCAGTTTAGAACACTTGAATTTAACCAAAACGACAGTGATCACGTTTTCAAGAAATTGGATTTTATATATGTTTATGAGCATGTAGCTTATTGAATCATTACCATGAAGGTTGAATTCACATGGTTTCAAGTTCAAATTACAAAATTAATAACGTCAGGCAAACAACTTCAGTTGAGGTACAAACATTAGCAAGTATGGAGTGGCTAAGCTTGCTCGAATCATAGCCTTATCCCATTTGAGGAAAATTTTTTACATGCATGAAAATTTAATGCTTCATGTGGAACAACATGAGTTTGATAACCAATCTGCCTGTCCAGTAGCATACTGCCACCATTTTCTATGTTAATACCAAGCAAGAGACCTCAAAGTGTAAGACAAACAAGAAACATGCTCTGAATGATGACTAAAGATGATACGTATGCAGATAAAAGAAAATATTGTTACCTTTGTATAAAGATTAATAAGGCATCCATAACTGAAAACCGATGGTGTAAAGCCACATTCCTACAGTGGCATTCAAAAGTTAGGAAGTTGAATCAATGCATATGGCCTATGAATCTATGATGGCATGTCACTAATGCATCAAAAGCTATACATAGATTTAAAAAGATTAGAGCCTTTGACACAAGGAAGTTTGAGTACAGATAACTTAAAATTCTTGCAATTATAATCCCAAAACCTAACAGATAAATTAAAATGCACCCCAATAAGGCAGTAACCAGAAGTTCCAGGCTTTCCAATTTGAGTACTCTTAAGAAATATATATCTTTTTACAATCAACAGAGGAAGAAGAATATATTTATGCAAATGAACTTAATCATCGTTTTTTTCTTATTCATTTGTAACACAATTGATTGCTCAGAGTTAGAATATAAAGGTGGATGAAAATCCTGACGAGAAACAAGTCAGGCGAAATGATTTTTACGTGATTCAAGAGCTACTCATGAACCTGTCACAACATAAATATTAGAAATTTTTCTAAATTTGAGGTGGAGACAATAATATCCACCTCAGCGAATATATAAAACGAAGGTATTAAAAATACGTAAATGGGAGGTAAGTATCCCAAAAAAGATAACTAAAGGGCTTAGATTAGCAATTAGCACATAGGAGATATAGCTAAAATACAGAGAGAAATCAGAAAAATAAACTCGGTACGCTTTGTGCAGCAACAATCGTGTATTTTCCAAATCATTCTTATGCATGTAGCTCTTGGAATTTAGAGAGCGAGCTTTCCCTATGTACTCTTTCATCGGGGGAGCTACACACACTCTCTTTATTGCAGGGGGTCTACGTAGATGCAGGTTCATGCAATTGCATGAACTCAAATTCATAAATAAAAGGAAATATTAAGCAGAGATATTCCTTCAGATATGAAGAATTAACTATACGGTATTATGTTCACTCAATAAGACAATCTCCAGCTTAAATGGTAGACTACTCCTTCCCTTCAAATTGGTTTGTCGGACATTCCGTTCCTACTCTCAGCATGTCTAAAAGTCTATATTTATTCCAGCATACCTTTGCAGCATATTATAAGCAAATTAGAGTTAATTTTTGTTACTCCCTCCATCGAGGGACACTATGAGTCTTTGACTAAACAACCAAATTAAGAAAATGGTTAAAAACATGTGAATTTTCTCAAATGCCACTCATCATGAGGCCCATGTTTTTCCTTTACTAAAAGGGAGGGTACCCTTTTCAAGTGGGACAAAAAAAATTAATGAAGTGCTCTTTATGTGGGGTGGAGAGAGAATATGATGGAATGTTATTCCATGGTGATACCTTTAGCACAAGTAGTGAGTCATTGGCTTGAAAGGTCATCCTCACAGCTTCCATTCCCGCCATAAATTCAACTTATTGTACTACTTTTGTCCAAATCTCCATTTCAAAAATAATGAAGATATAGAAGGTCGAACATTGTGAAGAATAAATTTTCTTAGAGAAAAATATTGACAAAGAAGACAAAAAGATAGAAAGATTTTATGAAGTGCTTCTGAATTATTTTACTCCTTCCTCCCAATGAGTTTTAAAAAAATCTTTTTCCAAAATGAGTGTTAATATTCTAATGAAGTTATTAATTCACCTATTTCATCCATTGAGTTTCATTGCTCACTTGCAATGTTATGATAGTGCCACTTAGGGTGATTACATACATGTTCCACTAGTATCGCATATGCGTCAACTTCCTTAAATTACACAAAAAGCATAAAGTTGACACTAATTAAGATGGAAGTAAGTAGTTCTTTGAGTTTCAATGATGTTAGTAAAATCCTTTAAACATAAGAGAGAATCCACGTTCAATTACTGAAAGATTTTCTTTACACCATAATTATCATTAAAATAATAAACACAAGAAGTAAAGAAAACAATAATGATAAATCTAGTTTCTGTCTTGGCTAAATTCGTGAGGAGTATTAAAGTATAGAAGAGATAAAGCTAGCGAATGTTTAAGAATAATCATATGAAGTGCTGAATTTATGAATAAGAAGTTTTAAGCACAATGGAGATTCTATCTTCTTAATTTTATATATTAACTTTATGATATACTCATATCTATTTAATGCACTGCATGCCATAAAAGGAGAAGCTAGATCCCACTGCTCTTACATATAGACATATTCCTGAATTTATACTAAGCTGAGCTGAAATTTAGAGCACGGGATCAAATGTCAGTACTTCACTATGTACATGAAAAATAAAAATACATGTAGATTGTAGTATAGCAGTAGTAAATAGGCAGACTCCATTACCTTATGTTACTGTATCTTTAAAACCTGAAGACAATATATCCAAGAAAACCTCCAAATGAAGGTAACTAACATCAAATCAAGACTACCCAAAAAATAAAATGATAAGAAAAAGAAGTTGCAAATACAGGTGAACAATGCTTAGATCTTGCAAAAAAAAAAAGTCACCAGACTCAGCATTAACTAAAAAAAAGGAAAAAGAGAAGAAAGACACGAACAAAAACAAAACCATTGCCCGATTTTGTTTAACTATTACCTGAAGTCTGTTGAAAACAACCAGACATTTTTCTTCATTTCCAATCATTGTATAGCCATCCATCATAGTGTGATATATGTCAATTGTAGCATCAATACCCTCTTCCTCCATCTCTCTCACCAAGGTTTCAGCTTGCTCCATATTGAAGGTCTGACTGCATATTCATAGTGTAATAAAATAACGACCATCATCAATTTCATAACGATCACAGAGTAACATATTAAGTTGAGAAATTTTAAGACACAAGGAAAAAACAAAAGAAAGAAATAAGAGGAAGAAAAAGAAAAAGGGATACAACGAAAAATATTAGCAATATGACAACTACTTCAGAGGAATAATTGCTATTATGCATTTAGTTGAGCAAGTTCCTCTTTTCACAAAGAAAATTTTATCAAAGAGGTATTCACACAAAGAAGAATACATGCTGTCGTCCAAGAAAAACATAAGGAAATATTAACAGAAACACGGGGTGGGAAGCAAAAGCTGGGCTATAATGAAGTACAGTTGACCAATCTCCACTGAGATCCATCACAAAGCGCCCTTACAGATGACACAATAAAGGAAGCTTGAAACTGATTCTTCTCCTTAGATAACGAAAAACGACAAATACAGATTACAGGATTCTGCATTTCTTTCGCTCCAGATACTAAAAAAGCCAGATTGCCAGAAGCATGCATCATCCTTTCCCATCCCAAAGCCCATATGAGGAGAATTTTCAACATCGACCTACACATCCAACTCACATTCAGAATATCAAATAGCTCACGTCACAACTGCCAAGCGATTGGACAATGGACGAAGACATGCACATGAGATCCACTCTTGAGCCACCCTAAGAGGGGATAAAGCTTTATAAGGTCGGCACCGTTATCTAAGATCACTAGTATTCAACTGATTTAGCTCAATGGACCATGCAAATGCCTTCAGTTTAGATGAAAATTTGGCTCCCAAATAAAAAGAAGAACCAGTAATTAATTAGAACGAACAAGACGTGCAATAAAACAAGTGTGAACCTCCCACAAGAGTCCAGGCTCCACACACGCTTTTGATTAGTATCGAGAGATCTATGAGCTGCAAGCATAGTAACAAAATTCAGCAAGATTTTCAATATTTCGCGATTATATCGCGAAAATTCTATGAAAAGTAGAATTCAACTTTATCCCGAGTTCATAGTTGTCAGATTCGTATTATACATGATTCATATCGTACAATTCGATAAGATCAGAGCCCTATAGATACAATCGCATGCCTGAATCGAAAGTGACTAAAGAATCGCATAAATCACTCGATATGTATCATCGTACGAATCGTGCGATACACACACGATATGAAACACATGGGCCAGGTTGGATTCGCCAGATCTTAATTTTTTTTATTTCGGCCAGTACATACGTTTTGCCTATATTATACTTATTCTATATAATCGTTTTCACTTATTTTAGTTACTAGTTAAGATTCTTTTGGTGTGTTCGGACGGTGAATGTTTTTTGTCGGTTTTGGAATATTTTGATTTCTGAAAAGTGGTTAATTTTTTTCCTGTTCATCTTCCTTTTTGTTTCCTAAAATACCCTTACTGTAAATGTGATATTCCCACAAATGCCCCAGATGTGAACCCTGAAAATCTGGTCTCCCTCCCCAACCCCTGCGTTCATCTCCTACCACTTGTTGGATTATCTTACCTATTAAATGCCATTGAAAACATCTTTCAACCAGAGGGATTCGACCCAGTCTCCAGTGGCGCAACTGCCGCGGTCGAAGGAGCCGTGGCTGCCCCAGATACGGCCGGACCAGGTGGGTGGGAGATGTAGGGTGTATGAGAGATTATGATCTGCTGTGACCCAGGAATCCGTGGATCTTTCTTCGGATTCTTTCCATCTCTTTCCTATCTGCGATACATTTCAAAACAGGACGCCCCTTCAAAATCTGACAACCCACAAGGCCCTGGCGAGGTCACTAGTTGCATTGACGAAAGAGAGGGACCTCTGCCTGCTGTACTGCCATGGCATCTCGAGTCTCGACAGGCACGGAAGACAACGCCCATAAATAAGGCAAAAAAGTGAACCATAGTTAACTCAGACTAGTTTGACTTGCTCCCATGGAGTTCATCTTTGCCCAACACAGATGATCCTTTCTCCCTAGTCACGGGCTCCAACGAACTCGAAGGAGGTTTTTGTTTCTTGAAGAGATTGACGAGTGAGGGTATGGGTTGGGCATTCCAAACTTTCAATTTGCAATTAAATGTTTGTCAACTTCAGAGTAGGTCTTGAGTATAATATATGTGCTTTGCGATTCTAAAGCTTGGTCTTCTACGGGATGTGTTCTCTTGAACAGTCCTGCTCCAGTTACTGGAAATAACAGATTGAAGAAAAGGAAAAGAGAGAGAGAGAGAGGGAGGGAGGAAGAGAGAGAGAGAGAGAGAGAGAGAGAGAGAGAGAGAGAGAGAGGGGGATGTGGAGAAGGGGAGAGGGGACGGTGTGATGTGATGTGACTAAAGAGGGAGAGAGATAGAAGAGAGAGAAGTAATTATAAAAAATGTGTTATTTTGAGTTTTGTGTATGTAGGTGTAGGGTATAGGGGTAGTGGTAAAATAGTAGGTGTGTAAGAGAAAATTGGGAATTTTTTATGAAAACCTAGGTAATGAACAAGATTTAATTTAAAAAGCCATGTGTCCAAGATCGCGAAAACCAGGCGAGAGAACACGTCCTTTAGGATTTTTTATAATTGTTTTTACTTATTATCATATAGTATCCCTTTTGTTTATTATATACTTATTTTATAAAATTATTTTTACTTATTTCATTTACTAATTATGATTTTTTACGATTTTGTTCCAAATCATACGATACAATTAGCGAGTCGATACACGATATCATTTTTGGGACTTCCGATTCTCGATACGATTTACAGTTTGACAACTATGCCCGAGTTAATCACTAATTCACGATATCTTCCATTGATTCGCAAGATTCTTAAATGATATTGTCAAGATTCTAATCAAATTGACTAATTTAAGGGAATTTCATTTATCTAATTTGTGTATTAATTAAGAAGTACAAAGATATTTCGCAATTATAAAAACGCATATTAGGTTAGAGGAGAGAGTTTAAGCATGCCCAAGCATACTTTCCATTCATAAATCACTATTTTCTTGCATAAAGTATGTTATTTCCATATATTTACACCTATTCTATATCTTTATAATTATTATTTTCATATATTTATCATCTTTTCTTCATATTCGGAAAAGTTTGAAGATTTTATTCAGATACTATTTCTATTTAGTTTAAAAGACTAATGATCCAATTATTATATTTACCAAATTAATTAATGAATTATTGCGCATATTTGAGCAAACTTCGTCATGTTTTCGACTTTTTCTTGTTTTTTCCCAAAACTTCCGAATAATTCCCGAATCATATCATCTAACAAATAATTGCCAAGTTTCAAATTTGTTACTATGGCTGCAAGGAGATCTATCAGAACCACAAAATTTGAACTATGGATGTAAGGACATCTAACAAATAAATGCCCATTACTATTCGCATATAAATACAACTGGGTGCAGGCTACAGCTATTTTATACAGTATTGACCACTAACATGGCAGACAACTATGCAATCAAGAAACATATGCTTACAAATGACCATGAGCCAAAATTAAGAAAGAATTGAGTGCCCGGAGAAAAGTCATAAATACACAAACTCACCAATGCGCGTAAATTATGTTCCCATAGATAATTGCATTCAATGTTGTATGCCTATCTTTGGCCTCCTTAAACCACTTACCTGCAGCACTTCAAAAAGTTGCAAAAAGTAATATCAGATGTTACCGTGTCGAGGATACATAATCAAACAATGGATTGTTGATAACAACAGATATATCAGCCCAAAGCACACAAGAACGGAAGGCCAATCAGTGTTGATGCAAGGATGGCATGACTTGGTTCGAGAACCAAATATGTGAACATTAATTGCCCTAGGGCTGCGCCATAAAAGCAACCCTACAGAACACAAGAAACCATCCCCACCACTTTTAGGAGCGTTGTATGCTTCTATTCAACTAATCAGTTGTTTTGAGTAGTAGATCAGGTAGAGAAATAATATGGCATTCAACATTCCTGTAGCAACTACCAAGAACATGCAAACCCTTCAGTTGACACACAGATTTACTTTCTGTGAAGTTTGCTCGTCAGCTCTATGTTTTTTTGGTGACGGGGCTATGAAAACCAGGGGCATACGTAATTACTGTAGTTTGTAACTCAATGCAAGGTGAAGCTTCCATCGCGCTCTGATACTCTTTTCTGCACTAGTGATGCTCCCTTCAGCAGGTGAAGTTCGATGCTTCGGGCGAAACCTATTCCCAGGGTGTGATGGACGGTGTGTACAGGACCCGGGTACATATTCACCGTGGCATGCTGATTAGCGATTAACTACTCTAGATCTGATGTAAGCTCACAAGAACAGAAGACATGCATTTTGTCCATCCTAAAATAGAAAGACTCATTTCGTCCCTGTGAAGTACCAATGAAAGAGCTTGCGTTCCAATCATCTTTCAGGAAAATATCTATATTTCCCTGGGAAATAACAAGATAGCAAATCCGCAATCATATCTATATCTCAATTTGACGCGGAACAGAAAAGATTGTAATAGTTTAGGTATCTACCCTTTTTTTAGTGCCGGGGGGTTGAGGGGAAGCAGGAGGACTCTTTGGATTTTCCATGATAAAGTGTCAAACCATTTTAAGGAAGGTATCACAACCTTACAGAACCACTACTCTTCTATGTCAAAGTTCAAAGCCACTATCGAGTGTAAATTCTTTCTCTTACCGATGAGGCAGATAGATTTATCGATGTGCGGGAAATATTAGAGCATAGTGTTAACGGAAAAGTAGCCGACCCCACATAAGTGTGAAAATGGTCAAGTTTGTCATAAACTAGTACTGAAAATGGACTTTCATCTTGGGATATCTCAATCACAAAAACTGGGGACCCCAAAATGAGGCGCGGAGGGAATAGTTGACCACAAATCATCCTAGCAAGACACATGCCTAAGAGCTTAAAAGGAATTCAATGCTGGATATACATATATACAAATCATTTACTTACGCAGCATTCCCAACTCTAGCAAATCCCCCTACAAGAACACTGTAAGTCACCAAGCTCATTTCGATTTGCTCATCTTTCATTTTCCTTACACAAGAGAGTGCTTCTTCCATATCTTTGCCTACTGCATAAGCATGAATTAAGCTGCACACAACAAACCATGTTTAATTATAAGACATCAAAAATTCTAGTAACTTGAACTTCTGGCCATACTAATACTAACCAAGAACTTTGAACTTCTTAAATTGACCTCTGTGCTAGCATGGATTGAAAATTTCAAGGAGTGTTCTATATAGAATATTGCTCAATATTAACAAGTGTGATTCCCCTATCTTGAAATAACGAAAGACTAGGCAAACTGATAAAAAGTCATTTACATGAGCAGTATCTATGGCCAATAATAGCTTTTCTAAAAATGTGTCCAGATAGTTGTTGGTTAGACATAGGCCACTAAAAGTTTTTGAAAGTAGGGAAGTGGGAGAAGGAAAATCAAATTTCACCTAGTATATAAATGCGATGTAGGCTCTATTCCTCTGGCCCGCATGCTCTCAAAGACTCCACGTGCATGATGCATGTCGCCTCTCCTTGCATAATATTTCAACATCAGCCCAAACTCTTTCCTGGAAGGCTACAAAGGTTGACAATTAGATAAGAGAATCAAAAATGACCAAAATGCTCAGATCTTTAACATTCTAACATATTACACATTGTTTTAGCTTCTTTTTCCCCCTTTTGATAAGATGACATGCTTTTAGCTAATTCACATGTGTATGAATGTATCACCAATAAGGTATACAACCCCGTATGTAAACAACAACAACAAAAATTATTATAATATTTATTTGATTAAGACTAAGGATGAGATATACGAAAAGTTTAGGACTTACAAGTTGGAGGTTGAAATCAATTACTAGAAAAGAAAATTAAAGTTTCAAGATCCGATAGAGGTGGAGAGTATAACTTATCTGCACTAAAGAGCTTCGCGAAAGTCATGGGATAATACATGATGTCACAACTCGTTATTCGCCTCAATCAAATGGTTTAGCCAAGAGGAAAAATAAAACATTTGTGAGGGGAGGCTATATTGTAATCGTGTTGTATTCTAAATAGAGTAACCATTACGAATAATGTTAAAATACCTCTTGAGTTATGGAAAAAAAAAACGGTCTCCCAAGTTGGATTTCCTTAAGAGTGTGGGCGTGTTTAGCTAAAGTAGATATTCCTAGTCCTAAAAGAAAGAAAATTGGACCTAAAATCGTAGATTCTATATTCTTAGGAAAAGCTCAAAATAGTAGTAACAATAGGTTTTTAGTCACTAACTCTAAGGTGAGTGAGATATCCAATAACACTATTATTGAGGCAAGGGGTGCTACATTTTTTGAGGATGTATTTCCTTTTAAGAATAAAATTAGTGGACAACCTTCTAGTTTTGGTATCCAAACAAATAGACGTATTGCATCGTTGAGTGAACCTAAGGATAAAGATCATGAGGAACATAGATTTATAACTTTTTTATAGAAAAAGAAATTTTATTAGAAGGAAAATGCTAGTAAAATGAGGTGGACCGGAGATCCAACAAGAACATCAAAGCCAAGATAGCTAAAACCGAAAAATATTGGAACGCTATAATAAACACAAAGCATCTCTCCAATCCCCAGCCAAATCTACTAGTGTGGAATCAATAGACAATATGTGGTTAGGAAGCTTTGTTGATTAGCCTTAAAAAAGGAAATGAAAACTTCTTTTAGATCATCCCGAAAAGGAATGAAGGACACTTATTTAAGCTCGGACGAATAAGCATATGATAAAGTCCTAGAGAGTATATTTTTAATGGGTATTAAAAAAAGACAAAGGATAACGAGAGATACATCGGTACTACTAAAAGTATGTGTGAAGGGGCTTGGATATAAGTTAGAACCACAGCAGAAGAGCGGACCAGCCTTAAGTTTTTATCTTTTTGACTTAGTAATGATCGGACTAACATAACATAGAGATGGTGCATGCTATTTGCCTTAGTGTCCTTCTCGATGAAAGAGGAGTGGGATCACTAATAAGCAAGAAAAATGGTGAGAAGGTTTAGAAGTCCAAAGAGTTTGGAATAACTAGGGAAAAAGCAAAAAAAAAAAAATGGAATGCAACTTTAGAGGTAAATTTTAAATGGAGCAGTAAGGGATCATTACTTAATTAGATGGTCAAGACATAGCACAACGGAAGCAATTTCGATGTTTAGGATCAATATCGGGAGGTAAGAAATAACATTAATCATAGAATAAAATAAAATAAAATAGCGCTAGGAACCTTGGTTAATCATGTTCTTTGCGAAGGTAACAATGTGGCGAACTGTTTAGCCAAGATTGTGCACTCTTGTAATGGCAATCAAGCTGTTATTTTTGGGGGCCCCCCCCCGAAGAACATGTTTCTCATCTTAAGAATGACATTAGTGCAGGTAGCTCTGTGCAAAGGTAATCTCTAGTTCGTAAGCCAATGTCCCACAGAAAAATGCACTCAAGAGTGTCATGTGGTCATTGTATGTTAGTTTAAGTTGAAATTGAGCTGTACAGGACAGCTATTAGACCCGTGGTACTTCATGGAACCTGGTGTTAGAGCTTACTATGAGAGAACATGTGAATGTCATGGAAATGTGATTACTAAGACGGATGTATGGTAAAAATTAGAAAATTTACCATTTGTAATGAACAAATGTGTGAGACTCGTTACAAATTTGGTAAAATGGTAAAAGTCACCCCTATAGTGAGGACGAGAAAAAAAAATGCATAAGATGGTCCCGCAATGTACTAAGTAAGCTTGCTTATGCACCCATAGAAAGTGTCATAATATTAATTACAGCCGAGCAAGAGGCATGGCAAGAGCAAAGCTCATATAGACATCCACAATAAAGAATGATGGCAAGGAATATGGCCTCTATTCTATCCTGGCATTGGACCAGATTGAATGACATGATCAAAGTTCATGTGGCCGACCTAAGTGACTGGAACTGAATCAAGTCATTGGAACTTAGGCTGCATTTACCAGGTTCGAGTTTATATCAAGGAAATATGGTTTTGGCGTGAAGCTACCAATGAAGCTAAGGCAGGAATAAAGGCTTTCCTAATGATGCATTGAGATAATACATTTTCAGACAATACAAGCATAACCAAACACAAGTTGAAGTGGTTAAAAATCAAAAAGGCCACACCTTCTTAATCTTCTCAAAAGAACCCACAACAGCCTGCCAATCCTCGGGCCGAGTTTCCAACACTTTCTGGAACTCTCTCCTGGAACCTTCCCTCTCCTTGTGCCATTCCGACCTATGCTCAGCACTATCATCCCCAGCAACCCACAGAGCTTGTTTCTCTGCCTTCTCCTTCAACCGCCTGCCATCATCCAGCTTCACAGTCAACACCCTCCCGTGAAACTCAACCCCATCAAACTCAACCGCCTTCATGGCCGATTTATCAGCCGTGGGACCACCATAAATAACAAACCCAAACCCCATATTCCGTTCCGTCTCATTGTACCCTTTAATCACTATAGCATTGTCAATCGGTCCGAATTGCCGGAAAAATTCGGAAAGTTCTCTTTTCTTTATCCATAGTGGGAGATTGCCCACGAAGATTTTACCTACTTATCTGGACTCAATTATTGTGGGTTCCTCGGGAAGTGTTCTGGCTGCAGTTAGAGTCGGTAATGGTGGTGGGGTAGGGGGAGGAGAAAGCTTGCTGGTTAGCCAGAGCTTGTTGGTGAGGGTATTTTTGGGGGGAGGTGAAGTTTGGGGGTTGAGTATGCTTTTCAATGGGTTTGCAAATTTGACTTTTGCAGGGGTGGAATTTTTCGTCGGAGGGAGGGGTTTGGGGCGGCGGAAGTGGTCGGGTGCGGGGGAGGAAGATGAGGTTGTGGTGGTGTTGGAGACTACGAGAGGGTGGTGAAGGGTGGCGGTGATAGAGGTAGAGGTGGGGGATAACTGTTTCCCGGCGGGGAAGGAGGTGGTCGGGCAGTGTGAGGTGGAAGTGAGAGAGAAAATATCCATTTAGACTATCAGCTCACCAACAGAACCGCGAGAGTCACGATTGGGTTCGGGTGCTTAATATTTCCGGTATATTTTATCTAGGTTTCTTAAACGTGGAGATCAATTTCTACAATCCCACATCGGTGGACTTTTAGACTTATTCACGTATATTAAAAAATAATTTAGATTAATAAATTTATTATTATTAAATAGTTTTTTTATTAATAAAAAAATAAATATAATTAATAATTATTAGTAGTTGAAAATTAAAAAATAATTTAAAAAAGTATGTATAAAATTTTCCTAAAAATCTAGAAAAAATAATTATTTTGGAACAAATTTAAATTTTTAAAAAATTTATTATTGTGAAACGGAGGGAGTATAATATAAAGAGTAGCGATGAGATCAATTATCAATGAATAATAATAAATATTAAATATGAATGTAAGGTTCCGTTTGGATGATTGGTTTTTTGTTAGGTTTGGTTTTTTTTGTATGATTTTTATGGTTTTGTGGTTTTTG
>JAOWAN010057147.1:0-12795 GCA_028566635.1 Lobelia cardinalis
GAGAGAGAGAGAGAGAGAGAGAGAGAGAGAGGGAGGGAGGGAGGGAGGGAGGGAGAGAGAGAGAGAGAGAGTAATTCCTTTATTGTTTGTCTCATAGATGTTTGTTATTTACAGGTTATTGTTCAAGGATTGAGAGAATCTGGCACTTTCACTTCTGTAATTGCATCGGCAGAACAGACAAGTCACTCCCAGGACAAAATTTTGTCTTCCATCAAGAGTAGTAACACTTCTAGAGCCGTTGAATCGAGGGTAATCTCCTCTAGAAAGATTGGGCATGGTGAAGAATCTCATGCAACCGCTAGGAAGGTTCTAGAAGTACCAGAGGCCGAATCATTTGCTGTTCCGCCACAATCTCCTCCCATTATGGATGATATCCACCTTGTTATATAGTTTCATTTTTATCACAGCCACCTCCTTTTCATAGCCGTGCCCTTTTTCAACCATCTACCTGTTGAAGATTAGCTTACCCTGAAAATTCCTGGTTCACATGACATCTATGAAGAGAGAGTGAGGACTGTTTGAGAGGGGGAAGTGGTGATTATTATGGGATTCTTTGGTGTTAGGTTTCATGGGGGTTGTTCCCGATCATTAACCAAGCGTTTGTACATGTTAGGAATAGGTTGTAGATGTTAGATTCACAGATGTAGAAGGCGAATCTGATTCCAGAATGTCATGTTCTATTTCTTTTATTTCTTCTTAGAATCCAGTGGCTTTTTGACCATGGTGGATTTGGTGTATACAGAAATACAAATTAAAGGTTATGATAGTGTAGCATTGATTCTTCATTGAAACAGAGTTTATTTTTAGTTTCAGCTTCCATCAAGAACTCTTAAGGATTGAACAGAGTCTGATTATGCTGTAGTTATACTCGTGGTTGTAATGCAGTTTGGTGTCACGGCTTGACAAACCGAGGATCAGGTTGTGGAACACAGTCTATACTAGCTCGCTCTCAACCGATGGATGGTATCAAGCTCCTCCTCACAATGGGAATATCTCATAATAGTAATGAAATCTATAACGTAGATGTCAACCCAGAATCAGGCGCGGAAAAACCATTCACCTTCAAAAAGCTTAGAAATGAAAATAGGTAAAATAGCGTTAAAAGTAGTGGTATTTCACTTTTGCACGAATGCTCCCACTTATACTACATCTCTTAAGTCATTTCACAAAGTCGGACTAGATTAAGCTCAACATTCTTTTTCCATTGATTCTGCCAAGCCCGTTCCCTTAACCGTGGTTTCGCTGGATAATAGACACAGTGGAAATCTCGTTAATCCATTCATGCGCGTCATAAATTAGATGACGAGACATTTGAGTACCATATTTTTTTTTTGGGATGGAAGGGTATTATTTTGCGAGAAAAAAAAAAAGAAATATTTGGTAGGATTAAAGTTAAAAGGTCCTTTTATCTATTTAATTATCATCATTATTATTATTCAAAATAACAGAAAATATGTAAAAGAAAAGAGAGATGAAGAGTTAAAAGGAAACAAAAGTGGAAGAAAAAAAGAAGAATAAAAAATGGTAATCCTGATTTTCAAGTTACATTATTGCCCTTGTTATTTGACAAAAATTAAATACGAAATTTTTATAGGCAGCCCGTAAATGGGCCATAGGTAAAAATTGGGCTTCATAGGATTGCCCACCGCCAAGTAAAGTCCAGCCAGTAGTAACTCCCGGCCCGGGGCATATCGCACAAATTAACATATTTTTCCCTTGGAGAGAGAGAGAGAGGGAGGTTATAGTCGTCGTTTGGTCTTTGCTGTTACCAGAAATAACGACCGCCACCTGAATCAGTTACTACTACAAAGATTCTTTCCCTCCCTCCAACTTTCTCTCTCTAAAATCCGCCCTCTCTCTCTCTCTCTCTACACACCATCATCTTCTTCTTCCTCTCCGTTCATCTTCTTCCTTCCCGATTCTTTACCAATTTCCACGCCATCGTCGTCAACTGATCTCAGTCTAAGATTCTAGGCCTCTCTCTCTCTCTCTCTCTCTCTCCCAACTTTCTCACTCTAAACTCTCTGTCTCATGATGACTACCATGATCATCATCTTCTTCTTCTTCTTCCTAGCGGCCGATTAATTCTTTTACCTGCGCGCCGGCCATCTATCCGACCACGCACACCACTAACTTGTCAATTTCTCAGTCTAATTCGAAACGTACCCTCCCTAATAATTAATTAGTAGTAGAAGAAGAAGAAAATCAATCAACGAATTTAATAGGATGTGGCCTTCAGTCAGATCCTTGTCTCAAGAAGCGATAGAACAACTGAGTGCGCGAAAGGCTGAGGTGGATGCACAGGCGGAAGCAGCCGCAAATGGTCACAGGGAAGCGGTTAAGCAATTGCAATTAATCGGCTTCTATGCCGTAAAGTTCAACTACCTTGTTGCGCTTCATCATGCAGGAAATAATCCCTCGCACATGACTACTGATTCTGCATTCCTGAATTTGATTTGTAATCGAAACATTCGAATTTGGAATAATTTTTCCAATCGACGTATGGAGCGGGCACAATTCTCCGAATCCTACAGAACGCTTAAGCTTCAATCCCAACAACTCGCTTCCCAAATTCGCTGGTATCAAGATCAAATCGCAATGTCAACGTCCACACAGTCTGTTCCATATCTTAATCGGTACATACATAACTGCTCCATCCATCGATTTTGCTGCTAATTTCTTCTTAATTTGCTGCTCTGTTTCTTGAATGATAGTATTTTTTCAATTTCTTATGACTCTACTGATCATTTTAATTTTAATCATAGCACATGACATGGTTAATTAAATCTCAATTATTGATCATCGATCGATGCCAATTAATTAATTAATTGGATTATATATGAATTCCTTCAAACTCATGATCATCTACTTCTATCTTTCTTGCTATCAAATTAATCATACTTCTTCGATTACGATTCATTTTCTTACTCACTAACTTATAGTATTATTCTTGATCGATATTTACTTTTTACTGCAGATTCCCGCAAGATTGATATGGTATATTAGCAAATTAAAGAGATGGAGCTGGATTCTGCATGCCAAGATTTTGATCAATGAGTATATACAGTAACAGAGGAGAGGATTCTGCTTCTATGCTAGTTGGGAGTAGGTACTGTTGTTAGTTTTTGTTACCCTTTTAATTGCTTGTAAGAAGAGACTGAATGAGTTGTGTAATGTGCAAGTAGTAGGTACGTAGTAGAGACATTTTTGCACCCAGCAATTTTTCTTCCATTTTCTTGGTTTCCAGAAAATGAGCAGTGAAACCAAAAACAGAGAGAGAATACTAGAAACCAAGAAAATGGAAGAAAATGGAGTATTTTGTTTTTGGGGAAGATCTAGCTAGGAATATTGAGACATCCAAACAGTTTGATTTCTAGTATATTAGATAGTGTTACAGTACTGTTTGATGTGTGTCGGTATTATTTTACTTCGTAGTAGCAACATTAATCCTTTCAATTATCATCCTTTTATTTAGCTGCATTAATTTTACCGTTGATTTGGATGAAATGTCTTTATTCATTAGTTTGTCTTATCTACTTTTTCTATATATAATTGCTCAAAAATTTTTTTTATGACTTTTTGAGATTTCTAAAAAAAATCAAAATTTTACCAAAAAAAACTCAAAATTTTCGAAAAAATTGAAAAAAATGCACTTTCGAAATTGAAATGCCCCTGCAAAAAGTTGAGGGACTAGAAAGATTTTTTTTAATTCTCTTAAAAAAAATTCATTTGGCCCCCATAGCAAAATAGACCATACGCACTTATAGTACTCCAATTTTTTTTCTTATGCGTCGTACCATTTGGTACTTCAAAACAAAATCATGGGTGACGAGTTATATAAATTTTTAGTTTTATGTCTGTTTTGTCCTAAATATGAATGTTAATTTAAATTGATGTTAAAAGAGATAGGAAAGATGAAAGAAAAGAGAGAAATGAAAAAAGAGACGAGAGAATGTAATATGATAATTTTGATTTAATTTATAAAAATGTATAAATGTAGGAAAAGTAGTTGAAAATATTGAATTCGTAATCACATATCCATTTATCTCATATAACCATCTACGATCATATTTGATTCATGATTCCACCCTAATTCCTATTTCATTCCTCCAAGATTTCAAAAGGAAAATGCAAATTCATATCCATCCTTCCCGTATCCATCATCCATCTATATCTACTTTGTCAGCATATTATTCAAAGTAACTGGTACATCAAGATATCAAGTATAGTTTTTCTTTTTTCTTTTTCTTTTTTGCTAGGTTTAAGGAGTTGAATATTGAATGATTAAGATTAATTGATATATTGATTCAATGAATACAAAAGTAGACGAATTAATAATTTAATATATATAATGGTAGAAAGCTATTCAAATGAGAACCCCAAATAATTTAGGAATTTAGGAACTAATCTTGACTGCTAGATCTATTAAAATTAATGTTCGAGATTAAATAGCGTAAAAATCTGTTATTTCAAAAACACGGTGGTATTTTTGTAATATTTGGTTCGAAAAAAGGGCATTTTCCTCAATTCGCGATAAAAAATTTGATGGATCAGTAAATTTTTTGATGGATCAATAAAAAATTTGTTGGACCAGTAAAAAATTTGATGAATCAGTATTAAATTTTGATGGATAAGTGTTAAATTTGATGGACTAGTTTTAAATTTGATGGTTTCGAGTTAGTTTTGATGAATCAGTGTTACAGTTTGATGGATCAGAGTTAATTTTGATGAATCAGTATTAAAATTTGATGGATCAATATTGTGCGTTAAATTTGATGGATCCGAGTTAGTTTTGATGAATGGGTGTTATAATTTGATGAATCCTGGTTAATTTTGATGAATTAGTGTTACAATTTGATGGATCAGAGTTAATTTTGATGAATCTGTGTTAAAATTTGATGGATCAATATTGTGTTTCTCTATTACTGTAATTTTTTTATTTTTTGGTGGATCAATATTATCGTTTGATGGATCATTGTTATCAATTGTCAGATTAGTATTTTTCATTGAACTGATCCATAAAAAATATGGTGATCGAGCGAAAAAAATCAAAATTAATCGTCGAAAAAATAAAAAATGATCACGACATAAAATCTCTTATGCCTGCAACGAGCTATGTGGCCGTACGCGACATGTCTGAGAGAAGATGAGCAAATCGAGATCAGGATCGGAGATTGTGTAGATGGAGATGGAGATCGAAAATCGGGATAGAAAGAGATCTAACGATCAAAATTGATAGGAGGAGACCGTAAGTTAAGCTCGACGGAAGAGAGAAGTTATTCGTCGGTGAAATTGATCGGAGGAGGAGAAGAAGACGAAGAGTAGATCGGCGATCGCAATTCAGATCTGGGGAGAGATAAAAGAAAGAGAGAGGAGACAGGAGCGGAAGACGGCGGGGTGGGGGAAATAAGGATAACAGATCTAATGTCCCTAGGGTTTTAAAAAATTACAAAATTGCCACCGCACGAAATTAAGGAAGGGCATCATCTTAATCGTGCAATTTTCTAAATCTAATGGTTATTAGAAATTTCTAGGTTCTTAAGAATTAAATAGTTCTCAATGAAATAGGTTCCTATAATAGTATATTTAAGTATATATTAAGATATGAGGGGCATATATAAAATTATACAGATATATGAATAGATCGGTTCAGTTCGATTTGAAATATCAAAAATTATAAATCAAATCAAACAATGCATTTTTTTTAAAAAAATTTTAAACCTCGTAACCAAATCAGTATTAATCCAAACCAAATCACACTGATCGATTAGAAGTGGTTCAGTTTGGTTCATCGATTTGGTAATTTAAACTCACAGTACCCTTATTAATTAAGCAGTTAACTTGATTATAAAATCAAATTAAAAATCTAAACTACTATAAAATACTTTGAAAAGGAGATGTTGAATATGCGTGAGTTAGTGAGTCTAGGGTTGGGAACCTTGGAAAAATAGGGCAATCGGTTAAAAATGATCTGTGGATTATGAATCTTCTGTTACATATGATATCCCACTTTCTGTCCCATATTCCTTAAATCTATTTAAGCCGTTTAAAAAATATCTTAAAATTATAAATTTTAAATTTTAACATATGTGTCAAATTTTTGAAAGTTATGTAATAGAAGATGAGACGTCAAATGGGATAAGAAATCCCAACTTGTGGGTTATGCAATAATTGGTGTGGCAGGGAAAAAGACAAGTGGCTCACTAGGAATATAAGTTACGTTGAACTATTTACAAAAATAATAATAATAATTAATGAATGCTAAAAGGAAAATTTGATAATTAAGTAAACATTAAATATAACTGAATATTAAAATGAAAAAGTAGACTTATAAAAAAAATTGATCAGAAGCCTGTTTCATTTTTGGGAGAATAAACTAATTCAATATTTTTTTCAAAGCTAATTATTTAGCTCTAAGAAAAGAGTAGAAGACAAAATAATTAAAACAAAATTTAAAATAAGAAAATATTAGTTTGAATAAAATAGTAGTGAAATAAGGATTAAATCGAAGTAATTTTGGTTAAATAAAAATTTTACTATATTCCTTTTTTACAAAAAAATCAATATATTTACTACTACATTTTAAAATACATTTTTTTTTGTAAAAATGAAAAATAAAACAATGGCCAACTAATCTATCTCCAAATGTTCGAATTTAGTGCAATAAATCCAACTTCAAAGTCACTACTAGTAGCACTACACTCTAAACTGCAATCCAGAAAATATTCAACATCACTTACCTTCAATATATCCATCCTCCCTCCCTATATACAATGTTTTGCCCTATTTTCCAAACTCAACAACCTTTTATCCTAATCACAACACAAATAGTTATAAATTTATTATGATCCTCGAAATTATATGAACCTAAAATTCCGTTTTCTGAACACAAGGGCAATTGTATGGCCTGCCGTTCATAGGTGTATTTCCCTCCTTGAGAGGTATGCGGTGGTCATGTGTCCTGGTTGGGAGTAGGGTCTTTGGTTCTTCAAAAATATCTTGATATGCTTGAATGATATCCTGTACACCAACAGGAATCACAGAGGGTTGTGGATAGCCATCTACAGCAAAAATCTGAATCAGGATCCCCCTTCCAAAGAATTCAGTATTTTATTAAGTGCATCGCCATTATACGTATTTAACTTGGTCTTACCCCTCAGGCCTTTCAGAGTTACCATCTTTGGAGAAAGTCATTTTCGACTCCTTGAAGTCCATTATTATAATAGGGCTGTGTTTCTCCAGCCATTCTACTCCAAGTACAACATCACACCTCCCAAAGGTAGGACCTTGAAGTCAGACACAAATTGAGTTCCTTGTACTTCCCAAAGAAGGTATGTGCACTTGCTTGAACCCTGAACTCTATTCCCATATGCCACTATCACGGAGAACTGAGCTATTTCTTCAATGTTGCCCCCAATCTTCCTCATTGTGCAGGAGTCAATGAAGTTATGTGTACTTCCACTATCCACCAAGATGGTCAACTGGTGATAGTTAACCTTCCCTTGCAGCCTAATGGTGTTACAACCAGGTGACCCTGCTAAAGCACAAGCATAGATTGCCACTTTTGGTTCCTCTACTTCAGGGTGAGATTCAGTGTCATGCCATACCTCTTCTTCTTCCCCTCCTTGCAGCATAAATAAATGTTGAGTCTTGCATCTATGCCCTCTATGAAATACCTCATCACAGTTATAACATAGACCTTTTCCCTCCTTCTCTTCATTTCCTCTTCTGTGAGTCTATTGATGGACGATTTAGTGGGAATTAGTGTTTGAGTTTTGTTGGGTGGTGAAGTTTTTAAATAGTTGTTTGTAGAGTAACTGCTAGTGTGTGAACTAGGGACAAAATATTTCATGATGCCTGGGTTTGGGAAATTGGTGAAGGTACTTGGTTTGGAAGCCTGGGAATATGTCTGATAACTTGTGGTTGAGTTTTGCTTATAAGGTACCTTGTATTCCTTGTGATGGACCTCAAGGTTTTGTTCCTGCATTTTGGCTAAACTGATAGCCTCTGTCAGAGTCTTGGGAAAAAGCATTGTCACATGAGTTTTAATAGCAGATTTTAGACCATTGAGGAAATGGTTAATGAAATATCTCTCACTTAATTCAGGGTTCTCAATGATCATTAAGGCCATGAGTTGCTCAAATTTTAGTAGGGATTCTAAAACTGAGGTGGTTTGAATTAATTTGCTAAACTCCCCTTTTATATTCTAATGGGGTTGAAGTCCAAACCTTACTTCAATGGCTATAGCAAAGTCCTCCCAAATCAGGGCATCTACCATCTCCATTCTTTCCTAGTACCAATCATCTGCAGGCCCTTCCATATTCATGGTGTCCATCACCACCTTATCCTCTTCCAGGACGCTCTTAAACTTGAAAAACTTCTTACACTTTTTAAGCCAAGATCTGGGATCATCTCCAGAGAACTTTGAAAATTTCCATTTTATGCTACCATATGTGTAATACTTGTTCTTAGTGTGAGGGTCACGAAACTGGGGTTCACTGGGATCTGTGTAGACCTGATATGGTGTGGGCTGTGCTGGTGTTGTGTGGATCTGGTGTGAGGACAAATTGATTGTGGTCCAATAGGCTTAGTTACCAAGCAAGGATCCACGAGTATTACCTGCCACAGAGTTGCTCGAACCACCATCCTCATTGGTTTTGCCCTTCATGTTAGTCTTAACCATCGCAGCAAGCTCGGCCAAGGCTTCTTCTAAGGCATTCATCTTAGTCTCCATCTTGCTATCCATGGAGCTCATTCGATTTTGGATCTCAACCATTCCCTCTTGTAGTTGATTAACATCCCCACAAATTTGATCTATAGCTTGACCCATCCGACCCTGGTTAGCCTGAAACCCCACAATCAAGTGTTCGTGTTGTTTTGAGCGAGTCATCTGTAGTCGCCTTCGAACCTCCAGCCATACTTGCTTAATTCCCAGGAAGTGAACGAGCTCTCATACCAATTGTTGCGAATTCTAGATTGAATTCCAACAATTGCGCATCAATTCAGCACAAATTAATAGAAAGGAAGAAAAACAGAAGGATGAGAGAGAGAATAAGAAGAACAAGAAGAGCAGAGAGAATTTTGAGAGGGAGAGAGTTGTTGGTCATAATCGTGATGTATTCACGTTCTTTGCATCTCAGTATATAGGCTGAGATCACAACTTGGATTAAGGGAAAAGGCATGTGACCCTTGTTTACAACGAAAAGTAACAAACGACGCCGTAAAGCACTTAACAGGTGCTAACAGAATTAACAAACGAAACTAATGTACGTTAACTAAAATAAAAGGAAGAAAGATCGAAACGATGTCGTGCAGGGATTACTCAAATCCTTCTGCCTACAACGATCATCCCCAATTCTCCTTCTGAACCCTAGATCGTAACACACGAATGCTCCCACTTATACTACATATCTCAAGTCATTTCACAAAGTAGGACTAGAATGAAGCTCAACAGTGTCATTTTTCCCCGTTGATTTTGCCAAATCCGTTCCCTAGGGATGTGGTTTCGCTGGATACTAGACAGGGACAGTGAGAATCTCGTTAATCCATTGATGCACGTCACAAATTAGATGACGAGGCAATTGACTTTTTTTTGGAACTGAAGGGTATTATTTTGCGAGGAAGTTTTTTTAAATATTTGGTAGGGTTAAAGTTAAAAGGTCCTTTTATCTATTTAATTATCATTTTTATTAATTTTCAAAATAACAGAAAATATGTAAAAGAAAAGAGATATGAAATGATTAGAGTTAAAAGGAAACAAAAGTGGAAGAAAAAAAAGAAGAATAGTAATCCTGATTTTAAGTTACATTATTGCCCTTGTTACTTGACAAAAATTAAATACGAAATTTTTATAGGCAGCGCGTAAATGGGCCATAGGTAAAAATTGGGCTTCATAGGATTGCCCACTGCCCAGTATAGTCCACTAGTAACACCCGGCCCGGGGCATATCGCACAAATTAACATATTTTTCCGTTGTAGAGAGAGAGAGAGAGAGAGAGAGAGAGAGGTTACAGACTTATAGTCGTCGTTTGGTCTTTGCTGTTACCAGAAATAACGGCCCCGCCGGAATCAGTTACTACTTGCTACTACAAAAGATTCTTTCCCTCCCAACTTTCTCTCTCTAAAATCCTCTCTCTCTCTCTCTCTCTACACACACTATCATCTTCCTCTTCTCCGTTCATCTTCCTCCCCGATTCTTTACCAATTTTCCTCCCTCCCTCCCAACTTTCTCTCTCTAAACTCTCTGTCTCATGATGACTACCATCTTCTTCTTCTTCTTCCTCCTAGCGGCTGATTAATTCTTTTACCGGCCATATATCCCACCACGCACACCACTAATTTGTCAAATTCTCAGTCCAATTCGAAACGTACCCTAAAAGATTAATTAGTAGACGAAGAAGAAACAGAAAATCAATCAACGAATAGCAAGGATGAATGGCGGTCATCAAGAAGCGATAGAACAACTGAGTGCGCAAAAGGGGGTGGTGGATGCACAGACGGAAGCAGCCGCAAATGGTTTCAGGGAAGCGACTAAGCAATTGGATTTTATCTGCCTCAATGCCATGCATTTCAACTACCAAGTTGCGCTTCATCATGCTCAAAATAATCCCCCGGATTCTGCATTCCTGAACTGGGTTTGTAATCAAAACATTCAAAATTGGACTGCATTTTCCAATCGAAATATGGAGCGGGCACAATTCTCTGCATCTCACAGAACGTTTAAGATTGAATCCCAACAACTCGGTTCCCAAATTCGCTGGCATCAAGATCAAATCCAATCGTCAAGTTCCTCCGCACAGTATGTTCCGAATAATAATAATTGGTACGTACATAATTGCTCGATTTCGCTCCTGATTTCTTCATAATTTGCTGCTCATTATGTTTCTTGATGACAGTATTTTTTTCAATTTCTTATGACACCACCGATCATTTTAATTTTAATCATAGCACATGACATGGTTAAAATCTCAATTGATCATCGATCGATGCTAATTAATTGGATCATACTTCTTTCTTACATGCCTCGATCTGCTGCTATCAAATTGATCATGTACTTCTTCGATTACGATTCATTTTCTTACTCACATTCTTGATCGATATTTTATTTTTGGCTGCAGATGCGCGCAAGATTGATATGGTATATTAGCAAAAGAGATGGAGCTGGATTCTGCATGCGAAGATTTGATCAATGAGTATATACAGTAACAGAGGAGAGGATGGATCCCATGGATGATCACTAGCACTAGCTAGTTGGGAGTAGGTACTGTTGTTGTTAGTTGTTGTTACCCTTTTAATTGCTTGTACTGAGACTGAATGAGTTGTGTAATGTGTAAGTAGTAGTAGAAGGATAAAGGCATTTTTGCACCCTGCAACTTTTCTTCCATTTTCTTGGTTTCCAGTATTCTCTCTCTGTGTAGGTAGGAGTATTTTGTTTTTGGGGAAGACCTTGGAATATTGAGACATTCGAAAAGTTGATTTCGTGCTCTCGAGAACAAATATTTTAGTATATTACATAGTGCTACGGTACTGTTTGATGTGTGTCATTATTGTTTCACTTGTCGGGTTTTGTTTATATAGATATTTGCTCCTATATATTGATCTTGATACATGTCATCTTGTTTGTTTATAGGAGCATGAAACTCGTGAGTTGCATGAATTTATTTGGATGTGTAATGTTAACTCTAATATTTTTTAAAAGTTATTTTTTATGTGTTAACTCTATTTTTTGGTTACCTCTAATCTGATGGTAATTGGTCATAAAAATTGGAAACATTTACAATTTTTTTTTTTTTTTTTTTTTTTTTTTGGCCCCAAGGGGGCATGGGAAGGGATCGAACCCGAGACCTTACATACTGTAAAATTCTGCAAGTAGCAGTATTAAATAGGTTTCTTTTGAACTCATTTGGTTAGTGTAAAATCTCTTTATCTATTGATTGCGGTAATTTTAAATAGTTGCAGTAATTTTACTTAGCAGTAGCAACATTAATCTTTCCAATTATCATCCTTTTATATAGCTGCATTAATTTTTTGGATTTGATGAAATGTCTTTATCCATTAGTTTGTCTGATCCACTCCCTACCAGTGTAATAAAACTTGTACCAATGACTTGCCCTTCCTTCAAAATATGTTGAAGCAAACCTAGCTTTCCTATGATCATCCATAGGGTTAAAATCAAAATAATGATTACATCTAATGACCCAACCTCTGGGACCTGTCCCTTTAAACCTTGGAAAGTCCATTTTGGGTGGTTTATTACCCTGCCATTGTTGTTGGTGTTGCTGGATGGGGCTGGTTGTAGTAAGGATGGTGACAATTCACAGGAGGTTGGTTTGGTTGGTAGTATTGGGGCTGTTGGTGGTTAGGGTTATAGGAGTGGGGGTTATGTGGTGGTGTTTGTTGAGCTGGTGGGATCTGATAAGGTGGTGGTTGGCCAGGGATTGGATTCATGTAGGTTGTATTATGGTATTGGTTCTGAGTTTGCAGGTGTGGCGGTGTATTTATTTGATAATGGTTCTGTGGGTGTTGGAAATGATACTGATTGTATTGGTGAATAGATTTTGGTGGATTCATGGTGTATGGAGGTGGAGGGTGGTGGTCCTGTGGTGGAGTGTGTGTTGCAGGTGATTCATGGTAAAAATGAGGTTTCAAAGTTGGGTTGATTACCTGCCTGACCTGGCTGTGTTGTGAATGTTGGTGAGGAGTGAAGGGTGGTGGCGTTTGTGTGTCCATGGTTTCCTCTCTGCCCTTGTCCATGCCCATAACTGAGGGGTTGGAGCCTCCATCATCCTGTTCCTT
>JAOWAN010057203.1:0-12787 GCA_028566635.1 Lobelia cardinalis
AAAATAGCGACTGACCTATTTTAGCGACTGACAGTCAGTCGCTATACACTAAGTCAGTCGCTGTATAGCGACTGACTTGTCAGTCGCTATATAGTCAGTAGCTATTTGGCTATTTTCTAGTAGTGCTTGTATTTGCATATTGATCTTTCTTATCTTACTTCGACTTATCCTTTTCAATCTCCTGCTTAACTCTTTCACTAAGAATGCATGTTGTTTAAATCAATAAGCAAGTGTGCCTCTTAGGAGTTAAAACTGGTTGAGTCTGTTCTGCAGTTGCTTAAGCTTCCAGCTTAAAGTAGCTTACTCAACATACAGTTTTAAGAAAGAAGTTAAAAATTTTCATAGGCTATTCACCCCCCCCCTCCTCTAGCCTATTTTGGCCTCTTTGGGACTAACAAAAATGATGGATTCTAGAACACCTATACTTTCGATAAAGATCGGGTCAAAATTATTTTGGGTCCTTCGAAGATGGAAACTTCTCCTAAACCTTCAAAAGTGGAGGAATAACTTGCTTTCCAAATCTGAAATTTACAAGTTTGTGGAAGGGGCATCGGAGGTATCATGTCTATGCCCTTGTAGTTGTTGAAGGGAATGAAGAAGTCTAAGTTATTCCTCCACAAATTAAGCCTCTTCTTAAAGAATTTGATGAAGTGGTTCCGGAAGAAATTCCAAACAAGACAGCCTGTAGAATGAGCCCGAAGGAGTACGAGGAGCTTCAAAGATAAGTCGACGAACTCTTGACTAATGGAATTCTGAGGGAGAGTATGAGTCCTTGTGCCGTACATGCTCTTCTTGTTCCGAACAAAGATGAAACTTGGCGTATGCGTATTGATAGTAGAGCTGTGAACAAGATTATAATCAAGTATCGATTTACAATTCCCCGTCTTGATGAATGGATGGTCATGCCTTTTGGTCTTTCTAACGCCCTTGCACATTTGTGCGTCTTATGAACCACATTTTTAAACCTTTTATTGGTCATTTTGTTGTGGTTTATTTTGAAGACATTCTTGTGTATAGACATCATCCAAATCAACACTTAAAGCATCTTCGTCAAGTCTTTGAAGTTTTAAGAGAGCAAAAGCTATATGCTAACTAGATATGTCACTTTTTCACAACTAGTCTTGTGTTTTTAGGCTATATTGTTTTCGGAGAATGAATCAAGATGGATCCAAGCAAGGTGGATGCGATTACATGCTGGCCCATTCCTAAGTCAATTCATGATGTTCGGAGTTTTATTGGTTTAGCATCTTTCTATTGACGATTCATCAAGAATTTCAGCACCATCATTTCTCTGATTACTGAATCTTTGAAGGGAGGCAGCTTCTCATGGTCAAATGAGGAAACAAAGAGCTTTGAAATTCTCAAAAAGAAGGTGACCGAGGCTCCAATTATTGCATTACCGGATTTTGACAAAGTTTTTTAAATGGAATGTGATGCGTCAAATGTGCACATCGGTGCCGTTTTAAGTCAAGAAGGCAAACCCATATTATTCTTTAGTGAAAAGTGAATAATTCTCGCAAGAACGATTCCACTTAGAATAAGAAATTTTATGCCATTGTTCGAAGCTTAGATAATTGGAAACATTATCTCTTGGGCAGAAAATTTATTATCTTCTCGGATCATAAAGTCTTGAAGTACATAAACACGCAACACAAGCTCAATAAGAGACCTGCTAATGGAGTCGAGTTCATTCAGGCCTTCTCTTTTCACATCAAGCTCAAGTCTGGAGTTTTTAATCAAGTGGCGGATGTACTAAGTTGTGGACATTCTTTGTTGTCCACAATGCAAGTTAAAGTGTTGGGGATTTGAAGTTCTAAAGGAACTCTACGCAGAAGATCCTCACTTCGGTGGAATTTGGCAACAGTGTTCCGAAGGGCTAAACGAGCATTTTCTTTTACAAGAAGGATTCATTTTCAAGGAAAACCGATTATGTTTCCTAGGATGCTCGTTAAGGGAGGCCATTATCATCGAAGCTCATAGTGAAGGACTTTGGAAGAGATAAGACACTTTCTCTTGTGAAAGAAAAATACTATTGGCCTAGGATGGAGCGAGATGTCATACAACACGTGGAGCGGTGAAAAGTTTGTCATATTGCCAAGTCTCATGTCCAAAATACGGGTTTATATACAACCCTTACCAGTATACCGATGTCACCTTGGAAGGATGTGAGCTCAGACTTTGTTGTTGGTTTGCCTCGAACTCAAACGAATAAAGATTCCTTCATGGTGGTTGTTCATCGATTCTCAAATGATGCGTTTTGTTCGTTGCAAGACGACGCTGGATGATACTAATGTGGCTAGTCTTTATTTCAAGGAGAATGTGAAGATATGTGACGTTCCAAAGACCATAACTCCATATCGTGATTCAAAGTTTATAAATTTGGAAGAAGCTTGGGAAAACTTTTCAGTTTAGCTTTTCACACCATCCTCAAACCGATGGACAGGAGTTAATAGAAGCTTGGGGAACCTTTTGAGGAGCTTGGTGGGGAGCAAACCTCGTTAATGGGATCTCACTTTACCACACGCTGAATTCGCTTACAAGCTATCAACAAGTCAAACGACTGGTGCTAGTCCATTTGAAGTTGTTTACGGCTGGAACCCATATAACCCGTCAAACTTGGCTCCACTACCTACTACTCATCATTTTAGTGGAGATGCAGAGGAGCACGCAATTACATAAAGAAGTTGTATGAGCATATTCGAGATAAGATAATTAAGCACAATAAGAAGTATAAGGCGAGTGCTAAGAAGCATCAGAACTCAGTAGTGTTTAAAGATGGATATCTTGTGTAGATTCTTCTTAGAAAAGAATGTTTTCCTAGAGGACGACATGGAAAACTTAAGCCGAGAGCAAATGGTCCATTCAAGGTCCTTCGACGCAATGGTGAAAATGCTTACAAGATTGAACTTCCCGTTAATTATGGTGTCTCAACAACACTTAATGTGGCAGATTTTTCTCTATACCAGGGAGAAAATGATGGTTCAAACTCAAGGATCAGTTTTCTCCAACCAGGGGAGAATGACACCCGATAAAGATCTAAAAATCTAGTTTCATACAAAAAAAAAATGGGTCATCATTTTGATTCTTATGGAGGGAGAAAACATAATTTTAGTACAGGTGGTACGAACTGTCTACATACAATTTGGACATAGTTTTTTCATCCATCTTGGTGCATATTTGATCTTTCTTTACCCATGAATGGAGCGATGTTTCATTTAGCCTATATGAACCCCATTTGTGATGGAAAAACACAGACTCAAGTGTAATTTTGTGCCTTTGAGTATTTTATAGAAGAGCAAGTTCTTCTTTTATTTACTCGTTGCCTTTGATGGATTCCTTGATGTAGTGAGTGTTATTCCATTTTCAACGTTTCTTTTGTGATTTCATCCCAGTTCCCACGTTTCCGGCGTCAGTCTTGGCTGCGCTAGAGCGGTTTTCTGCATCAGTTTCAGGCCCTATTTTGCAGTTTGCAAACTCTTAAGCCAACCAAACTCAATCCCAGCAACAATTTTCACTCTTAAGCCCATTCAAAACAAGACCTACTTCATACCTTTCCAAATTAAAACAAAGAAACCCCCTAGAAATCACTTTCCTTGATCATTTAAGTCAAAACCCATGGAAGAACATTACCAATCCATCTTTCTTTTTCAACACTAACTCCATGAATTTCCAGATTTAGACAAAGGATTAAGCGCGTAGTACCCAGGGAACATATATATAAGCAACAATTTTAATTAAAACAGAGAATTGTAAATACGAAGCAAAACAGGGGAGAAGAATCCTCACCCGATTCAACTTGCTTTATCTCCTTTCCTTGATTTCCTTTGATCAAATCCCTCTTCCTTCTTCTTCCAGCAAGCTTTGATATCTCTTCCCCTCTGAATCCTTCTAAATCTCCTCTGTTTTCCCTGGATTTTTTTTTCTTCCCTCGGTCTCTCTTTCTCTCTACTCTCAGGTCTCCCTATTTCTCTCTATATCTTACTCCTTTTCTCACTTTAGCTTGGTTGGTGGAATAATGATGAAGAAGAGGGAGTTACTATTTATAGTTTGCTGTAGTAGTTGAGGTGTAATTTCACTGATTTATTGAAGAAATTTAAAGGGATAGGGAAGGAGGGAATATTTTCCTTTTTCAATTTCTCCCTTAAACCCTCCAAGTTTGAGTTTAACTTTATTAACTACCGGCATCCGACGAACTTACGTTTATACTAACTGCCCGCCCAAAGTTACTCGCATTATATTTAATTCATTTCTTTTCTTTACGAGTGATTAAGAACTCACTAATATAACATATATAGTGATTAAAATCACCTAAAATTTGGGGTCCGTACAGGATGGCTGGGGAGTAGAGTCAATTTGGGCATCAACTTCTGAGAAGGTAGATGGAGCAATCTCAATAGGATTAACGAGTAAAGATGGAAAGCAGACAAGAGGATGAGCCATTCCCAGGGTAAAACCCAACCCTTCATCCATTTTCACCTTTTGATCATCCCCATTATTATTCTTCCAGTCAAAACATTGCACTAGGGTTGCCACCGTCACATGCATTACAGTATATGCAAGTCCAACACCAGGACATCTTCTCCTCCCACCCCCAAATGGCAAGTAATCGAAATATTGGCCTTTCATATCAACTTGTTTTTCCAGAAATCTATCGGGCGAAAATTCCGTTGGATTTTCCCACGAATCTTCATCTCGCATGATAGCGTATTGATTGATCACAATTGTTGAACCCAACGGTATGTCGTAGCCACCGATCTTGCAACCCTCTCGGCATTGTCGTATATTTATTGGGAGTGGTGGATGCAAACGCATACTTTCGTTGATAATTGCCCGCAAGTATGGGAGATTTGGAACATCAGATTCGGCTACTAGCCTGTTTGTTCCTACAATTTTGTTAATCTCGTCCCTGAGCTTCTTACAAACAACCGGATGGTTAATGAGCTCAGCTAGAGCCCATTGGATTGCCTTGCTCGTTGTGTCAGTGCCCCCAAAGAAGATATCCTATGTCAAAATGTGGTCAAAGCAGAATCAAGTAAAACATCCTTCAGCAAAAGTGAAGAGTACTATAGAATACCAAAGGAGATGCGAGAGACAGAGAGACAGAGAGAGACTAACCAAGAGAAAACCCTTAATATTATTCCTTGTTGGTCTAAATTGAGCATTCTGATCGCCATGTACGTCAAGGAGAACATCCATTGCATCCTTTCCTTCTCTCACACCAGTAATACCATCATCCCTCTGCTTCTCGTGCTCGGCCAGCATCCTCTCCATTATCTCATCATACCGCAACATCAAGGAATTAAGCTTTTTCCCTACCCCGAGCAAATCAAACCTCTTCAATATTGGACCAAATATTTCACCAATCCCCATAAATAGACCCGCGAGTTGGGCCATCCGATCTGACAACTCCTTAATCTCAGCGCTTTCATTTCGACTTCCCGAGCACCGCGTGCTCATTGCCACCCTGCATATGATATTATTCGTGAACGTCGTTAGCTCGGCTCCTAAATCACATGCCTCCCCTTTTTTACTACACTTGACAAGGGCTTCAAGAAACTTGGACCTCTCTTCATTGCGTATACTAATGAACTGATTCACCTTTGGTGGTGAGAGAATTTCCTCCATCGTCAGCTTCTTCAAGAAACGCCAGTACGTTCCATACTCCGCGGCGAAAAACGAGGACCTCTTGTATATGTCGTGAGGACCATCCCCGAACAATGGCCTAGAAGCGAAGTTTAAGTCTTTTGTTTTCAGGATCTCCTTGGCAACACTGGCATTGGACACAACATACATGGTAGATGCGCCAACACGGATTTTTATCAAGGGGCCGTAGCGCAAAGCTAGGGTTTGGAGTGACCAGTGAAAACGTGGCCTTAGTAGATGGAGGTGGCCTATAATTGGTAATGCCGGCGGGCTGGGTGGGTGTCGTATGGTAGGTTTAGTTATGACAAGCTTCTTTATGAGAAAATTAATTAGGAAGACGGTTGAAATGGAACCAAGAAACAGGAGGAAGTAGAAATACTGGGCATCTATTGGACTTGCCATAGTAAAGCTTGTATATATGAAGAAATTGCTTCCTTGGTGTGGATTAAAGATCTAATGGAGAGTCGAGATATATAAGATCATAATTAAGCGTATTCATGAGTACTGAATCATCCATACTTAGAAGACAAAATCATCCACGACAAATTTATTTTTAATAATCAACTTTTGCCAATAGTTTTTTGGCCGGCTTTTCCCCGCCTATATATGATCACAACCGGCCTTGCAACCTTTTGTTTTTTTACCCTCTCAATTTTCCCAAAATGTATATAAAAATTATAAATTATTTATGTTATATGAATATGATGTACATAAAGACTATAAATTATATATATAATATAAATATAAAATGCATGTAATAATTATAAACATGATAATGATATAACTTATGTACATTTCATATTCATGTTATGTACATAATTTACAGTATTTATGTACATTCAAAAAAAAAAATGTAGCACCAAGCGCCTAGGCACTCGGTAGCTTTAAAATTTTACAAAACTCAATGTTAAGACTAGGAAAAACATAACTAAAACTCTTTTTTAATAGAACTAATGCGGCACCTTATGAGAATATATATCCGTTATTATTAATAATTAAAAAAAAATACAAGAAGGAGGACTATCGAGTGACTCACACTGACCTCTAAAAGAAACGACAAAGACTTGAAGACGGTTATATTATTATTATTATTATTATTATTATTATTATTATTATTATTATATACTCCCTTAATTTATTGCAATGCATTTTCGTTTTGGCAGATGGTAGTGGCCTGCCTTTTGCTTGGATTGCTTTCTTCACTGCCGTCATGACTGCTTCATAATTCACTGGATTTGGCACCCGCTGGTGTCAAAAATTGCTGGAGCCATGGTGCAGAGACGAGGAAGTTGACTCACCTCAAGGGAGAGGAATTGAACCAACAGCATCGAGGACGGAACCTCCGGTTCGCCCTTGGGATCTTACATTTAAAGGGTTTTGTCGCACACCTAGCATTGGCGGGTGAGTCTCCCAACGAGGATTTTCTGCATACGATGAGACTCGAACTCGAGACCTCCCTTAAGCGAATCCAAACCGCTTACCACTTGGACCAATCCCCGTTGGTGACCCCAACTTATTAATTATAGTCTTGAGAGTACTATTTTAATTAAGCAAAGTGAAATTCTAGGAGTACATCATACCACATTAGCCTCAAAGATTTATTTTATTGGAAATCCCTTTTAATGAGCGAATTAGTTCCTAATGCTAGAGGAATTACACAATGTTTACGAAGGGAAATAGCTAGGGAAAAAGAACTGTATAAAAAGCTACCGAAAAAAGTACATTATAGAGGCACAGTCTAAGAGGCTTAAATCTAGCACAAATACTCTAAAAGTGCGGAAAGTACGATTTTCCGTATTTAGACTAGTCAGGCCGTGACAGTCTCTCGGTCTGCATGACTTTGCTTTCTGCTGTAATTTTCTAGCTCTGGTTCTCGAACTTTGATATTTGTCGGTTTTGATCCTCTTTAGCTCCAAAAATGCTTCTTCTTTTTTCTTATTTTGACTTTTAGATCCTAGATAATCCTGAAAACATGAAAAGAAAAAAATAATATTGAGCATAAAATCAAATAAATATTAAGAAAATCACCAATTCAAGATTGATTAAATCTCTTGACTCACTCTTTGTAATTATCCCCTAGATTAGGTATGATTATGATTTGTAATTATCACCTAGAATATTAGTTGCATCAAAGTTGTATATATATGTCACTACCAAATGAATGAGAAAAGCTAAGTTATTCTTTCATATGGTATCAACCTAATTGATCCGAAAAATTGCATTCCTTCTCTGCCCAATTGCTCTTTACCTTTCAGCTTTTTCCTTCCCCTCTTACCAAATCAATAGCCATGTCTCCTAATGAAGCCACCTCATCCTCTCGCCATCTCCGCAAATCCCTCTAACTCTCCTACCATTGTCACCCGCCCCAACTCCCTCAAATTAACTACATCCAATTACATAGGAAGGGAAACTCAACTCCAAGCTACCCTCCATGGCCTTGATTTACACAAATACATAGACGACACTCGTCCATGGCGGGAATGGCTACTCATTTTATTATTAAGAAACAAAACATACAGTAAGGGAGGACTTTCAAGTAACTCACTTAAATTAACCTAACCTCTAAAAGAAATACGTAATCAAACTTTAAATTTCTTCCTAAATGTGTAGTAGCCTTGTTGATCGTCGATGAAGCTTGTCTGACTTGTTTTGGAAGCTCTTTGCTTGACCAAAAATAAGACATTCCTATAATCTCATGAGCAAAGTAAGCTAGCATGTCAGCCACCTTGTTACACTCTCGAAAGCAATGATCCATTTGGAAATCGCCTAATAAATCCCTGCCTCAAAGCATAAGTGCAATTCCAAGGTTGCTTCAGTAGGCCCTTTAGAAAATTGACTGCAGTTTTTGAATCTGATTCTATATAGACTAAACTGATTTGTACCATATTAATCAATATCAAACCATCTCGCAAGGCTAAAATCTCAGCTTCCATATCTGATCTCATACCATACCTGTTAGCAAAGGCTGCTATGACAGACCCATTTGAATCTCTAAGAACACCTCCACCCGTGCCTATACCCCCTCTAGAAGAACCATCAGTATTGACAAGATAAGCTCTTATCCGAAGCCCTCGTTAGGATCCTCTCACCCCCTATCATCCCTTCAATTACTAATGCTTCTTCCTCCCTTGAAGCATGGAACATTCTCACTGCCACCTATGCCAACCCATCAATATATAGGCCACATTAAGCAAATCCGCCACCGCCTTCGCCATTCCTCCAAACTCTCATCTCAATTTAACACAAACTATATGCAATCCATCAAAATAATTATTGATGGACTTGCCCGTCTTGTCTCCACATGTGCACTACTTTCTGAATTTTTTTCCCTTTTCAAGGGCAAAAAGGTAAACTCTCTCACTACCTCCCCCCCCCAGGTCATTTTGGACATTCAGAAAGGATGGACACTCCTCTCCACCTATAAATACCCTATCATTTACACTATTCAACCACTTTGACATTTTACTTCTCTTACACTTGAGAAATCCCTAAACACTTGTTATTAACCCCTTTCTCCCTCTTTTAAGATCAAAATATTTGATCATCCGGTCCATAAACACTTCCCAACTACTTGAGTCCTTTCTCTCCATTAAAGGCCTTCTTCAAGAAACTTTCAAGTTCTCACCAACCAAAATAAAAGCCCCCAAGTAAGAGTATTAAGAGTTAGAAGGCATTTAAGATAGTTCACCATGAGTTGATCTTCTCTCCTTCCTTTTTTTTATCTTTAAATCACAAGAGAGTATCTAAACTCAAAAGGAGTGTTCATCCTCCATCTTCATCTTGTCCAAAATCTTGGGAGTAGGTAATTTTAACTCTCTTCATTTCCTCTTGAAAGTTTATCTCTTCTTCTCATCTTCATGTAAATAACTTGACCCCCCCCCTACTTGGTAATAAACCAAATGGGGAATATGTGCATATTCTTCATGTGATATGCATTTTTCTCTTGAGCTAAGCCTCATTTAAATATTTGTTCTTTTTTTTCTTGCTTACATATATATATATATATATATATAATATAGTATAGCACATAATGTGTAGTCCTCCAAGTATAGGATTACAAATCTCACTCTTGTCAGTTGATTTAAGCTTTTACATTTTCTATGTATATAAATATATATATTATACAGCACATAATGTGTAGTCCTCCAAGTGTTGGGTTACAAATCTCACACTGTATGAATTGATTTATGTCTTTACATTTCATATACATATAAATATATATACATATAATATTTATGCACATAATTTGTAGTCCTCAAAATGTGGGATTACAAATTTCACTGCTTGAGTAAATCTAAGTCTTTATATTTTAATATATATATATATATATATTCATGTATATCATACAAATGGATCTCTAAAGTGTGGGATTAAAACCTCATTTTTGGATTAATCCAAAGTCTCTAAATCTCTTGTACATACAAATTGTGATCCTCAAAATGTGTGAGTAACATGTCATCTTTGGATTATATTAAAAGTTTCTACTTTCATCTTTTTCTTTCAAATGATCATTAAAAAATTTAAAAATGAAGCAAGGCATGTATTCTTAGGATCTCACTAAGATTCTCTTCATTTTTGGAGTCTTAAAGATGAATTGTTAGCACTCAAATGGACACGATTTTAGTGCTATTTTCACAATTATTTTGATTTAATTATATGTGATTTATGCTTGGAATGGTTAGTTTTGATGAAGTTTCAGGAATTCCAAGCTAAGGGAGAAAAGATATGAGAAATAGTGCAAAAAGGAGCCAAAACGGTCGAAAACTGGAAGCACAGGGGCTGAACTGTGAAAAGACAGAAGATTTGTACGGGCCAGAATCAGGATACAGGGCACGGCCGTGCCCTAGCTTGGCACGTCCGTGCCACTTAATTACGTGGCTTCGGGCTTTTCTGGGTAATTAGGGTTTTTCTGGGCTTTCAGTAGGGTTATCTGGCAGTCCTATATAAGGAATTGTTCCAACAACTTTTAGGTCATATGATTATTAGGGAGAAGCAACGTATCATTCATATAGTTCTTTGTATTCGAGAGATTATGAGGAACTAATCCATTCTTCTAAGGGAGTGGATGTAAACCTTAATTATTGTTCATGTGTATGAGATAATTCTTCCTATTCAATTACTGTTCTTGTCACTCTTCTTGATTGTATTGATTGTCTTATGTTGTTAACTTGTAGTGGCCAATGCATGTTAATGATATATGTTGAGAGTTGTATGTGAGTCTGTTCGAAAATAACATGCAAGCTCGACCAATGAAGGAGTAACAATTGTTATAGTGCTATACAAGTGTGTAACATGCGTTAGGGTTGTCTTAGTTCTGTCGTGCTTAAAGGGTTTGCCGTGCGTCTCTATTACCGTGACCTTAAGTGTTTAGAGAAATCGAAAAACACTGGTGTTGTACCTTCTGACAGGAAGAGCCAGTACATCACTGTTAAACAGACAACTGCGAGAACAAGAATTGATAATGATAAGAACTGGAAACATGAATGATAATTAATGGTGGACTCCATGACCTTAGATCTCTACAACTGTTGTTTTACATCAAAAGTCAATCTATTAGTTAATTAGAATTTGTTATTACTTTGGCTAATTCACTTAAACCAAGTCCTCAGTGGATCGACATCCTATTTACCATTATCTGCATTAAAAGTAGTTCATTGTAGTCCTAGTAGTAAGTAGGTTAATATTATTTTTTTTTAGCACCCACGACAGTGCTATCATTAATACACAAGTGTCATTTCTAATCTAGTGATTATGGTCATTCTTTAAATTCCTTTTCTCCCCCTAAAATATCCTCTATTTTCTCATACTATTAATTTTTCAATCATTCTTGTGCTAAATAAAAATATATTCATTAAATAATAGTATCATTTCCAACTGTTTTCATAGTTTGGACAATGATACTTGAAGGATAACATAAGAGGAAAAATACTCCCAAACTTGCTTGTATATAATTTGCTTATTTTTTTCCTTTTACATGTTTAAACGTACATACTTTCTTACTTACATGCATAAATACAATAAATGATATAGACACATGCATGCTAAAATATTATTAGAGACCGAAAAGACGAATTGGGTGCCTAGCCACTTTCCGATTCGTAACCTAGCCCCTATACTTACAATCTCTACACATCCAAAAGGCTTGTTCTTCCAAACTCTTAAACACAAAACGGAGGTGACGAATCTCGATTTCTCTAATAAGTTGAGCGGTCACTAAATAGAAACCCAAGTTATATCAAAATTCTCATCACACACGCTCGATGACATGTTTCATCCAAGAAACATGATTAACCTTTAAAACGTTAATCAGTGGGCATTGAGAATGGGGGTTCTCACACCTATACTTACCCCTGCTGACCCCTATGTTGCTCGAAGAGAACGGGTAATTGAACATGATTTTCTATATGATGATGTTGAAGCTGATCAAGCATCTATGGAACTGAAAGTGTACACGAAGTTGCAAGACATGGTAATGAGTGTATTAACTCATGACAGAATGGCAGGAATGGAAGGATGATATGAGAGAGAGCAAGCCGAAAGGTTTCTAAAGTTGCTGCATGTACTGAAGTTGATGATTTCACGGTTCAGTTTAAGCCTGTTCAATTGGAAAATTTGAGAAATCTTATTTATGATGCATTGGAAGAAGCCCATGTGAAAATTGCTACAGCTAAGTCAATTTCTGAAATGGGACAGGAAAAGGAGCGCACTAAGGAAGTTCCCTTTCGCATTAGGGAAATTGTTGATACTCCTCTTCGTTCCAAGGTTGTTGAAGTAAAGGAAAAAGGCAAAGAGAAGATGACAAGTGCCGAAAGATCTTCCTCGGATTCTAACAAATTGCCTATCAGAACTATTCTTCCCAAGTGTGAGAACCCCCGTTCTCGACGCCCATGAAATAAGAATCGTTTTCTTTTCTTTATCGGATGAAAATGTGTCATCGGACGTATGCGATGAGAATTTTGGTACAACGCGCGGGTTTTCTCATTCGTGACCACTCAGCTTTGTGTGAAAGTTTGAGAGTCGCCACCTCCGTTTATATTTAAAGACTTCGGAAGCACAAGCCTTTTGAGATGTGTGAGATTGTAGGTCCGGGGGCTAGGTTACGAATCGGGAAGGGGTTAGGCACCCAATTCGCCCTTTCGGTCTC
>JAOWAN010057213.1:0-12785 GCA_028566635.1 Lobelia cardinalis
AGACTGTCTCCTCGGCGGATCTTATTGCTCGTGTTAAGATTTCGGTCTATCGTATTCTGTATACTCTTCATCCTTCTTATAGGATAGAGTTTTAGATCTTTGTTTTTCCGGGGCGTGCCTCGTGGACTTCTTGTATTCTCTGTTGATTTTATCAATTGAAGTGTTAGCTAAAAAAAAAAAAAACACACACACACACACAAGGAATAATAAAAACAACACATAGGTATATACTGGAAAATCAGCTGTAATATTACTGTTATTTTCTGGTTTAATAGAAAGGTAATTATTCGAATGAATATGAAGGAAAAAAGAACACCAAAAACAATACCAAGCTACTTTATTACCGAATAACCATAACAGGGAATGACAGAAAAATTGATATCTTGACATGGTCCGCTTATAAGATCGGATCCTCATCTTCTCCATTAGTACTCTAGCCATGCCGATTCTTGCATTGCCTCCTTGATTCCCGTAATCCCTTCACTCAATAACAACCATCCTTAGTACTCAACTTTATTGTCAGTTCTGAATGCTTATTCTTCTTAGCAGCATTACTGTATCATCCATTTGTCAGGAAGCGTAAAGTTTGAAGGCCTCGTCCTTCCTATGTTTAGAATACAACAATGGGACTTCGCACGCTATGTGGACCATCAGACCACACCAACGAAGCAGACTCCAAGAATTTTTTGTGCTTGAATGCTGCTCCAGACACAGTCACCCCCAAAGTTTTCTGCTCAGCCAGTGATTCGAAAGAGAGAATGTTGGGCTCAACGGTAATATCTTGCTGAGAATTTCTTATGATGGTTGCCTTGTATGTAGAATTCGCTTAGACGACATTTGTGACTGTCCTAGTAAAGTTGACAGTAAATGAGGATTTGGTGTCATTCACACTGAATGCCATTACTGGGTAATTCAGATCCTTTGGCATCATTTTTACACCTTTTGGGCAGGTAATGTTTACCCTCCCGAGATCAGGTAGACTGTAATTCAAGTTGCAAACTAATGTGATGTAACCATCTCTAGTGATCTCGTACACGAGTCCTGGATTAACAGCTTTTACTGGATAAACGTGTCCGGCTCCATAATTGAAATCCGCTAATTCATGTTTGGTAGCATTCATTTGCCAAGCTAAGAAGAGGAAGAAAAATAATGAAGCTAGTTTGTCAAACCTCAAAAAAGCGTACAAAGATGTAAAGCCTAAAACGTGGTGTCCGATCTCATTTGTTTTGACAAAATTCCGAATTTCAAAAGTCGCCGACGTTTAAAGTTTCCCAAATGTGGTTCGTAAAGTATGCTCTTAGTGCACATTTCAGCATGGAATAAACATTACCGGTTGTCATTAGAGCAGATTTGATGGCTGCAGGAGACCAATTTGGATGGAACGATTTCGCGTAAGCAGCAGCACCAGCTACATGAGGACATGCCATTGATGTGCCTGTCAGTATGTTATATTTCACAGACCTCTTGTCCGGAGTTTCTTCCGAAGGTGAAGCAACTGGTGAATATACAGCCAAGATCTCTACCCCGGGCCGTTATAACCGGCTACAGAATCATGTACTGATGCACATAATAAAACCCTGTTAAAGAACTAAATAAATGACAAAAAAAAACACTATTATAAGATATATGTTGCCTTAAGAATCTCTAGTAAAATAGTATTGGGTCCTGGCGAAGAGAATTCAGCGATAACAGGAGCATCGAGATCACGTATAACTTCACTTGTTGATATAATTGCTGTAGGCATCCTACGGGGGAGAAGACGCAAACTAATTAAAACTGTTTAATACATATTCTACATATGAAACAAAATGATACTGCTTACTTCGTGGAGTTAACGTAAGATTGGACTGATTTGATGTCGTGGTCACTTAGACCAGCTGCAGGTAAGAGAATGATGAAAGAATAATCCATCTCATCGCCTGGCACGATCGTTCCAAGCAATCCAGTATTTTGGCTTTCTCCTAGGCCATCGTAGGTATCACATAGTACAATCTTTCCCTTCACTAAGCCAGTCTAAGCATTTTGCTTCACAGTTGCTTCAGATGAGCAGAGGACCAACATTACTAATCTTTCTTTCTTTTCTTAATTTGGCTCGTATTGGATGAACAGTATAAAATTTACCTTGCATTAGCCGCGGGGCATTTACTTGAAGCATCTTTTCCATAAACAAGAGCAACTTCACTTGCACCCAAATGGAAAGCATTGATCGCGTTACTCTGTTCCACAATTGAGGCAGTATGAGATCCATGGCCATGTTTGTCTCTAGTAGAATCAAATTTTCCGCTCGAGCCATAAAACCGCACTCCAATTGTCTTGCTGTATATAAGCATGCAAATACAGTAAATAAGATAATCTCAAATGTCCTGAGCAAAAAAAAATGAAATTTAGATGATACAAAATGCACTGTTGCTTCATGTTTTTACTTTATCCGAAAGGAAAAAAAAAAAGTCATGTGCTGCCTACTAGCATATGACTTGGGAGAAGAAATGTTCAATTACTTGTTGCAAGTGAAATTCTTGCCACCTTTACAGACTCCCTTCCATTTACTTGGAACATGAGTGAGACCTTCATCGCTAAAGCTCTCTGATTCAGGCCAAATTCCAGTGTCAAAGAGGCCAACAATGATATTACTCTCGATGTTGGGATATCGACCAGTAGTTTCAGAAAATCCCATGATCTTGTCTGAGTGTGGAGAGTTCTACTTGGAAAAACTGACAGTACTACTCCACCAACTCCTAGTATTTATCATTTCAAGAGCAAAATATATTAACTGTTTGAACTTGCAGGAGGAAAATAAGCTTGCAAAAATTCTTTCTTCCGGGAAATGCGTTCTTGTTCATTTAGACAGGCTGCAAATGCGTTAAAACTCCTTGTATAGCTTCGAACCATGGATTGCTTCAGAAACCTAGAGAAAGGATGTGTAAATCTAAATGAATAAGAAAACAATATATGATATATCATCAAATATATAGGTAAATTCTTGTGCTTAATTTGATTTGAAATTTTCCTTCTTTACTAGCTGAAATATGAACCTTCAAAAAAGTAGAATTGTGCTACCTTGGAGCTACGACTTGTTGAAGAATACGAAGGTGATGAGATGAGGTGAATATTCCCATTCAGGAAGCCCTCCCATGTATACAATGTGAACCTAACATAAGGTCAAATCAAGTTGTAATTTACCCATGAGCATATGAATCACATACTGAAGTGTGTGTGTGTGTGTGTGTGTTGCAGGTGGTAGAAGAAAAGGAGAATGATACGAAAAATGTCCTACCAGCCTTTCCTCATTATCAGCATTACAAAATCTGGCAAGGGTAGCAATGAAAATGGAAAGCCAGAGTGAGCAGAGCTTTCCCACTGCTGTATTCTCAATCACCTGAAGCTGATGGCCAAATTCTATCAAGTACCTCTTCTCTTATATACTTTAGCTGATTCTTGACTTTCCATGGAAAAAGTCAAACTCTCTTATCTACTTTTCTGGCTTGTCTTTGTACATCTATATGAATGTGTATATTTACTTAAATTTGTAAAAGTGTTTTCACAGAAATAGATGAATTTGGTCAAAGTCCAATGAAAGAAATCATGATCCTGTTCTTCTCATAGTAATTAGTTAGTAGTACATCTTATTGGCTGACCAACTTTTTAATGTTTGAGATCTAAATCTCTTTCATTTTAGAGAGTCCCTCATTTCCTAAAATCAAAATCTAAACTGATTTATGTATTAATGGAATGAAGTTGGGATATATTCAAAAATGTAAACTTAGTTCTATAAATGAATTTTTTGACCTTTTACCCATATGAATCCATTGATTTTTGACCTTTTACCCATATGAATATGTTGCAACAATATGTAGAAGATGAAGTTTCAGATAAATTACTGTTAGATTTGTACTGCATGCCTCCCTTTCTTCAATTGATACTGCCAGAATAGTAGCTATCCACACTACAATTTGTGTCTATCAAGTATAGAAGGTAATTAGTCAACTTGTAAGCTTAAAGGGAAAGTAGTTTGACTGATCTTGACTGGTCAAAGATCTATCTCAGGTTACTACAAAATTCTGAAGATAGCACCTCCTACTCATGCATATTTGGAAATAACATAACTACCTCCTCTCTTCTTCTTCTTTTTTTAATTATTTTTTTTAAGAAAGAAGGGTGGCACCCTCAAAAGTTTATTAAGAATGAAACTTACATTGTTGGTGGGTAGTCATAATTTTGTACATTAGAGAAGTATAGCCCAGTAGGGCTGAGAACCATATGAGAACCACAGTGCACTCGCTGGTGCTTTATCTTGAATACAACAATGGGACTGCGTATGCTATATGATGAGAACCATCTGACCACACCAATGAAGCAGACTCCATGAATGATTTCTGTTTAAATGCTGCACCCGAGATGGTCACAGCAAATGACTTGTGTTCATTAGGCGACTCGAATGAGAGAATGTTAAGCTCAATGCTGTTATCTAGGCGAGAATTTCTTATGATATTGTTTTCAATTTTCACAAATCAGAATTTCTAAGGGTTTATACTCTCTCTATCCCGCTTGGATCATATTTTCATCGAGCCAAAATTCAAACACTTGACGAAGGCGTCCATTCACGATGGAGATTCACCGGAAGCTGCAACCTAATCGTAGCTTTTCATAGCTCCTACCAAATCGGTGATACCTGCTACGTACGGTGTCTGTATCAGGTGTGTGTTGATAAGTCAAAAATTGATTTTGAAAACAAAAATATGCTTGATTAAAAGCTTGATTCATGAAGAACATTTACGGCTACAACAACAGTTTGAAATTATCCTTATGCGTCTTCTGACATTATATCTCCAACGCATATGGACTCTTCGATCGTCTCTTTCTCTTCCTCTTCTGATTTCCAAAAGGTCCAATCAAATTCTCATAGCTTGGTAATCTGCCTCAGAATTGATGCTCGGAATTTATTTGCAATTTTGCATTTATCTGACAATTATGCCTGATATTCGGCTTGTATATGGTTTTTACTTTTGAGCGTAACTATTCGTTTTCTGATTTTCTTCTAAAATTGTCGATGAAAATCACCTAAGTTTGCTACTAAGTAATTTTCTCATAAGTCTGCCGATAAACTCTTCGTTCTAGTCTTCATTCTTCTACTGCTCATAAGTCTCTCGAAATTGTTTGACTAATGTCTTCTTATGTAGCAAGTTTCTCATATCCTCCAATATCTACTTCGACATATATCTTAAAAAGGAATTATTCTACTTCAAATACATTCTTCTTCTCATTACATAATTGCCAACAAATTGTTGGTATCTTGACACAATTGTGTCTTACAAAGACTACAAGATTACTCGTTTGTTGGAGCTTCAAGTTGAGGTTCCGAAATTCTGTTGTTGGAGGAGTCGTGCTGAAAGTGCATGTCTTCTTCAAATATCTTCTTCTCAAATACCTAATTGCCAACCAAATTGCTGGTCACCGCCTTGGCACAAATGTGTCATTCAACTTACAAGATAAATGTGATATTTGAAGCTTCAAATGTGCTTCAAAATGCAAATTAAGGGGGAGATACTTCCTACACAATTGCGAGACAGCTTTTGGGGGTTGACATTCTACTTGGGCTTCCCTACAAAGTTCAATGCCGGTTGTAATGCTCAATCGGTATAATGCTTCATCGATTGCTTTATGGTTTACTTCTTCAATTCGGCCACTTCACAAGCTTTCGTATATGAATTGAGGAGGAGTGTTGAGATAGATAATATGCTAGCCCATTTGTTTAGTTTCGGCCCATTGTCTTAGGCCCAAGCCTATTAGTATAAATAGGACATCTTAGTGTAATACTTGTATACAAGTTCATTTTTATTTAATATACAAAATTGTTCCTCCTATTTTCCGTATTATCTCCTCGGTTATATTCTCTAATTGCTCACCAGCCACCACCTCCATTGGAGGTCCGGAGCCCTCACCAATACCAAAATTATCATGATATCAGAGCTCTAGGTATTGCAAGGACAGATGTTCAAATTCCGCTTGCTCCACATTCGCCGTGTAAATCTTTTCCCGAGCTGTGTTGGCTATTGCTCCCCTTACAATTTTCACGTATACACGTGAGCGGGAGTGTTGAAGCAATATAAATATAAAAGAGTGCCTCTCAGGAGAGTTGGTCATTCTATCAATCTTTTGTGATCACGTACACCAATCCCGGATTTACAACCTTTACCGGATCAAGGTGCCCGGCTCCATAAGCAAATTCGGCAAATTCATGTTTGGTAGCATTCATTTCCCATGCTGATGTGAAACAAATGTAAAGCAAGTATGTTGAATTCAAAACAAACAGTTGTTCAAACCAGCTTCAAAGATCAGATGTAGAAACCTAACATGTGGTGATAAATTTGCACGAATGGTTCTATTTGCTTCAAGAGTATGAATATAATTAGGTGAACTCTACTGCTAAAATGCTTTCGAAAAGTGGTATCTGAAGTACATAATTCGGACAAATTTTTGGACCAGAAGAAAGCGTTACCAGTAGTCATTAGAGCAGATTTGATGGATGAAGGAGACCAATCGGGGTGGAATGACTTCACATAAGCAGCAGCACCCGCAACATGTGATAATATGTTATATTTGACAGATCTCTTGTCCGGATAGTTAAATGAAGGTAAAGCAATTGGTGAATATGCAGCCAAGATCTCTACCCCTGGAGCTGTTATATCAGGCTTAAAAACAAAAATAAATAGAATTTTCAGAATCACAGAACACATAAATTAGATCACATTAGCAAGACATGTAGACCAAGAGTACCCATACATAAATAGTACCTTGACTTCTCAGGTAAAATGGAGTTGGGTCCCAATGAGGAAAATTCAGCAACAACATGAGCATCAGGGTTACATATAACTTCACTTGTAGATATGATCCCTTAAGGCATTCTAAAAAAATGACGGTACAAATTAGTTCAAACTTTGAATTTAACATATAGGGTCAAATATATGTAACCAAAATTTATCACCTTACATTGTGGAATTGATGTAAGCTTGGGTGGAATTCATGTCTTGGTCACTTAGCCCAGGTGCAAGTAAGGGAACAACAAACGAATAATCCATCTCTTCACCTGGAACAATTGTTCCAACTGCACCGGCATTTTCAGTTTCTTCTAAACCATCTTGCTCATCACACATGACTATCTTGCCTTGACTAAGGTACTGGCTAAGCATCCTGTTTCACAAACTTCAGAAGAAGCAGATGACTAATTTTACTATCTTTTCTTAATCTGGCTTCCTATAAGATGACTTAGACAGTAGAGTTTACCTTGCACTAGCAGCCGGGCATTGACTTGTAGCATCTTTTCCATAAATAAGAGCAAATTCATTACCATCCAGGTGGAAAGCCATAATAGAATTGCTCTACAAACAAATTGAAAAAGCGATGCGTCAAACATAGTATTCTAGAAAAGTAGATTAAGTCGCTACATGGTGAGATCTAACGCGTACAAGTATGGTGGCTGTATTTTCGAAAGCAATTTGTTGACAATTTTTCTATCAATGTTGCTAGCTGCTACGGTAAGCATCCATGGGGCGACGCTTGACGTTGCTATTCCAATTTTAGCATAATTTCCTGCGGAGTTTACAGTGAGTATACCTCTCACCGTTGCATGAAAGGAACCAATTGATATCCTGCTAGAGTAGAAATCAGTTGCATGTGTTCCTCCCATTGAAATAGAAAATATGTCAACTCCATCGGCTATAGCATCACCAAATGCTTCGAATATGTCGGATTCATAACATCCTGAAGCAGAACAAACTCTCTAGGCAGCAATTTTAGGGAACACCTCCTCTGGCAGTTCCTTAAGCTAATCCGTGGAAACTCACAATTTTCACCTTTGTCCAGCTACATGTGAGGAAGTATGAGTTCCATGGCCTTTTTGTGTCTCTAGCAGAATCAACTGTTCCATCTAAGCTGTACAACCGCTATACAATTATATTGCTATATTTAAGAACACAAATATTGCTGTCAATTATCTAATCTTCAATATATTGGGCTAAGATACATTTTTATTGAATAGCAAGAAATAAACTTATCATTTATGAATTTTCATTTTGTTTGTAAAGAAGGGTTTGAAACAATTAGAGAAATTAATTACTTGTTGCAGGTCAAATCTTTGCCACCTTTACAAACTCCCTTCCATTTACTGGGAGCAGCACCAAGGCCTGCATCTCTAATGATCTCTGATTCAGGCGAAATTCCGGTGTCAATAAGTTCAACAATGACAGTATCTCGACTGTGGGATTTCAACTACTAGTTTCTGGAAAACCCATGAAATCCCATGATCTTGTTGTTTGAGGATGGAAAGATCAACATGGAAAAACTGACACATTATCATTTGTCAAGAGAACATTTGATCATACATGCTGAGGGGAAATTTTAGAGATAATCTTGCTTTTGGGAAGAAAACACCTCATCGTACTCGGTATAAATCACGCTCTAACTTTTTTCGTTCTTGTTCAGTTAAATTGACTGCAAATGCATTAAAATTCCTTGGGTAACTCCTAAGAAAGTATTTCCTGACAAACATAGCAGGGATAGGGACACGACAAATGATTGATTAGCAAACGATGAGTGAACCATCCACATACTATCTATTTTCATTTTGGTTTTACTTTCATTTTATCAGATTGAACCGTGAATTTCCAAGGATCGAAATCAACATAGTTTGAGTAGTAAATAAGAGTATGTGTTACCTTGGAGGAACGACTTGACGAAGCATACTAATATGATGAGAATAATTAAGTGAAAATTCTCAGTTAGGTATAGCCCTCCCATGTACACAATGTAAACCAACAATATATAGAGTCACAGCCAGCTGCAAAAACTATTAGAAATAATCCAGAAATTATTGATAGTAACAATGCAGTAGTACTGTAGTCAGCTAAGCATCAATGGGAATGTACAACTGCTCAGATCTGCATGTTCTTGTGCATGTATGTATGTGTGTGTGTGTGTGTGTGTGTTTTCCAGGACTGTCCTGCCTGGAAAGAAGAAGAAAACTGATATAAACAGAAAAGTTACCTGCCTGTGATCCTGGCCATTGGCATAACACAATCTACACAGGGTGGCAGTAAGAACAAATAGGAAAATGGAGCTCCAGAGTGCTTCTCCATTGTTGGATTTCTTGATTAGAGACCTGAATGATATATCTATTGACTCAACATGCAGAGAGTAAAATTCACATTTTAATTTCTCTGGATTGCCTTGGTAAATCAATGCTATTCTCCCCACACTTTTACATCAAGAAAAGTTGTTTTCGGGAGTAATTTTTGTTATGTAGCATTAATTTGAACCAAAAGTCAAAACAAGAATTTGGCCAAGATAATATAACTTCAGATAGTCATAATTCAACTTTCCAAGTAATATTGGTTTGATTTATGATCATAATCTGATTTGCAAGTAATGGCTCAGCAGATGTTAAACCACAGACACAGTACTTCCTAAATATACTTGAAAAAATTAACTTTGCAGGGTAAACGATATGCAATACTGCTGGACTAAGCTAGTAACAAACCAAAATAAGGAGCAGCCATGCAAACATGTTTTCCACAGCGCAAAAATTAAACAGCCCCTCCATATCTACGCTAAAACAAGTAAGTGAAAACCGAATCGACTAGTCCGTACAAAATACTAACTACTAGGTATTACTTCCAATGTGTTCTTCAGGGAGCACCAGAAATCCCCCACATCATTCCCGGATTTTCTTCACGTGAATTTTGGCAGTAGAGTTGTGGAACTTAAATTCGAGTATTTCCCCCACGACAAATTTGTTAGCTCTCCGGAAAGACTTCCACCATAGTTCGACTCTGTATCCACTGCCCAGTCTTGATCTAGTTGCAACTTTAACAGTCCAATCTTCCCCGTCTTCATCCGTTAGTACCACACTTTCCTGATCCATTATACCAGCCTCCCTAGCAAATGCCTCCGGAAGATCCTGAAAAAAATCACAAGTCTTGGATAAGAACTTTTAGAATGTTAGCTTAGCGATCACGTGCCCAGTAGCTATGAAATCTTAGGAACGATGTTTTTGAGTTTGAATACCATAAAGTACATATGGTACTGTTTTAGGCAAACTCTGATCGCAATATCGTCTCCAGAACCTTCTTGCTCCAGAATTTCCCTAACATGCGGTCCTCGTAGACTGGAGCAACTTTTAGGGCAATGATCTAAATTCAATCACCACTACAGTGACTTACATTAACATTTCTTGTAGACAACGACTATTAAGCAAGACAAAATGATTACTCTACCAGGTTCTCTATCTTCTGATTGCGAGGATGCTGCAAGCGTCGGACCATTAACATGAATTTTTCCAGTAGACTCGTGGAATTTGAACTCGAGCATTTGCCCAACCGAATAGTTGTTAGCTGTTCTAAAAGAAGTCCAGCCTTTTGTTAGGTCGACTCTACGTACGTTGGCCCCTTCTTTTGTCAATGTAACTTTCAAAGGCCAATCTTTCCCATCTTCATCATTTAGCACCACATTTTCCTGGTCTATTATACCAGTATCCGTAGCAAATGCCTTTGGAAGAATCTAAAAAATCACACAAATCATGGACGAGAACTTCTAGAATGTTAGTCATCATGCATGTGCGCGCCCACTAGCTATGAAATTTTGGGAAATACATAGGTTTTTGATTGTATACCATGAGGGTCATGTGGGATGGTTTTAGGCAGGATTTGAAAGAAATAATCTTTCCAGATCCGTCTTCCTCCCCCTGTTCTTGAACCAGAATTTTCCTACAACGGGGTCCTCGTAAACTCGAACGTCTTTCAGCAGAACCATCTACATATGTTCAATCACCATAACAGTAAATTAACATGAATTCTTGTATGTATGTATGCAATGCAATGCAATGCAACCCTTTAAAGAAAGAAAAAATTAAGGTGCGGTTACTCTAAATACCTGCAGGTGCAGAATCTTCTAATGTGTGTGCAGCAGATGTTTCATGATGCGTCAGATCAGGGAACGGAAGAACTTCAAATGTCCTTGGAGGGATTAGAAAGAAACTTACAAAGCTTCCTTCTACGAGTTGAAGTCTTTTCACAAGATTTCTCCAACCATGAGTCAAGTAGTAATGGCCTCGCTTTCTCAGCATACAAACTCTTACTGATTTCTGATAGTCAGCGGCTTTGAGTCTGCAAAATCCGCTAGACTTACCCTTCCAATCACTGGCAAAATCAGGAGGAATGCGCTGCATGAAATGTAAAACATAAACAACAGACAAACAACATCAGCTTGATCACTAAAATCATATGAGAGAGAATAGTACTGGAGAGAGCTTACTGGGGTTTTAAGAAATTCAGCAGTCAATTGAAGAGTAAAATACTTGCGTTTCTTGGGGTTTACTTCCATGGCTGGACACCTACAACAGGTTACAACGATCAAACACTCACTATTAAGACGCAATCAAAGAAAAGAAATAATGATTGCGTTCTCCTTGGTGATTTTCACCCAGGATTTTTAATTTTTGATTTTTCTCTATCATTGGTCCCATATTTTTTCTCTCTATCTCTTTACTTTTTACTATAATCATTACAAAACTCCAAAAAACAAATCAAAAAATCGTCCATCCAAACGCAACCATTCCTACCCTGTTTTCCTGTATCAAAAACAGAGTACTTTAAAATTAATTAACCTGGTAAACAGTTTATAAAGAGGCCATAAAAAAGGGTACATATATATATATATGCTAAAAAATTTGCACATTTTACCTTGGTCAAGTATTTCTTTAACATAATCAAAATGAAAAACACACACACACACAATGTGAGCAGAGAGAGAAAGCAACAAGGAGGAGGGAAGAAAGAAAATCTGCATACCTGTTTGAAGAATATGCTCTGCTTTGCTCCTTCCGAGAGAAGATTGGAGAATCGAGTAAATATTCCTGACATAAGAAGCTAGTCTGATCCATGTATTTTGTGAGGAAAGTAAACAAAAGGTCTTTTTCTTATGGACGGATCACGAGTTGAGTATCACACCACATGGTAATATGGTAATATGGCCAAATTCAATCACAAATACAATATTTTAACTCATTTCATTCAATATCACATTTCAAATATTATCCACTTTTCATCTACTACCCTTATATCTATACACTCACACAAATCAATTCAAACCTTTCACATCACATTCTCTCTCCTTTTTTATTAATTCTTTCCTTACATTCAAACCTTTCACATCACATTTAAATATTATAAATTACAATCAATTTTTTACATCCAAGGGCAAAAGAGACATTTTAATATAAATCTCATATTTACTCATTTAACTTTATTTCATATCATAAACAGTATTATATCACACCATATCACACTATATTACACTCCTGATCTGACCATTAATTAATAGCGGGTCTGTCATAATATTTGTCGGTTTGAAAAAATACTGCCAGGGTAATTTGCACCCTACGTCCCTAGTGGTTTGGCAAATTTGGTTATATCCTCGGGTTCGACCTTTGTACGGAGCTTATCTTTTTTTAAATAAAAAGTTATTTTTATCCTTAAATAATTTTAAGTACAAATATGCTGTTTATTTATTTTTTTTTTTGAAAAAAATAACTATTTTGTCCTACCATTAAAGTATTTAATTACCTCCCTCATCTCTTATTTAATTTAAACATTAACTATTTTAAAAAATAGATGATTTTTACCGATTGAAATATCGAACGTCTAAAATTTTTGGTTGATGTACAAACATTGAAATATTATTATTATTATTATTATTATTATTATTATTATTATTATTATTATTATTATTATTAT
>JAOWAN010057328.1:0-12771 GCA_028566635.1 Lobelia cardinalis
ATTAATAATACCCCTAAATGGGGGTATTAGACCCTTATCCTGATTTAGTGGTATTAATTAATAATTATCCCAAATGGTTACCAAACACCGGATAAAATTATTAATAATATTTATCCCCTCTTAATACTATCCTGTACCCCCTACCAAACGAGTCCATTGAGTTTTATTTGTCCTCATAACTGATCCTTATCTCCTCTTAATATTCTCAGTTGATGATGATTGCAGAGAATAGAGATGATGGATTAGTAGGTACATTTTTTTTAACTAGTAAAGTTAAATAATTTCGTAATATAACACTCCTATGCCTTGACAAACAATAAAATGATCATAAGTGATACCATATCTGCAGAGAATTGAGATAAGGAGCATTTAGTAAATCAGAGGTATAAAGACATCATCCATTAATGTTTGATCACATTTATTGGCTATCACAATTAATTTCGCTATCACCTGCGATCATTTGTTGTTTTATAAGGTACCATTAATATTCCATCATATTTATTGGCACTCGCAATTAATTCGCTATCACGTTAGGTCGTTTGTTAGTATATAAACTAAGTCGTGACCATTAGCATGTTATCACACACAGCTTGTACCATCACTTTTCCGGAAAGCTAAAGCAAGGATTTAAGGCCATGGAAAAGCAAATACAACGAATTTTAATAGTGTTGGCTCTATTTGCCTCACATGGAGCAATGCTTGTAGCTTCGGCAGAGGAGCAGTTAAGAGAAAAAATGATGGAAGGAGAGCCCATGGATCCATGGTATCATCAAAAACTACCCCCACAGCCAAGGCCGGGCTATAACGTGTTTCTAGAAAAGTGCCTGAGGACGCTCACGAGACAATGCCGTATGCAAATGTCTGATTATGTTTTCAAGGGAAGCAAAATAGACGATGATTGTCGTTGCCAGCTTGAAAAGAAGGGGACGCTATGTAACAAGGCAGTATCTTGGACACTTTCTCACACTGATAGGCTCAAGCCTCAACGATCGCTCATTTACAGGATCGGCCCGCCTGAAACAGTTTATGAATTGTGGTGCTTTGTGATGCGATATTGCCTTTGATACATGCTCTAGTCGTTGCAAAAAGTAATTAATCAAAGGGAAAATCTATACGTAGGTATGTTTACATTTTGTGACATGATCAGCTGCACAAGGGGTTTTGTTTGAAGAGCAATATACATGTAATGATACACGTTCAATAATTTTTTTGATGAAAGTAATGCTGAATCAGCACAGAACGGTATAGGAGAACAAGACAGTAATCTGTTGTCACTAACATCATAAGAGGAGAAGGAAAGAGTTGGGATTGGTTTATAATATGCATTTGTAATGTCTTCTAACTGTTCCCAGATGTGGAAGAACATATAGTGAAAGAAAGGAAATGGTGAGACCAAAAAGAAAGGAAAAACTGGAGGTTTTAAAAAAAATGTAGAAGGAAAATTTGTTCAAAATACGTTCTTAGTTACTGCTGTGAATATGCATCGAGTAAAGAAGCCTTCTCCATAAGACTACCAGCTAGAAGAAGATCAGTAAAGCAGACTACAATTTCAAACTTCATTGGATGATGAAGTCTATAGACTATTTCTTTTTAATATTCCTACTAAAATGCATTGTTGAAGATTTATTGAAAGCCACTATATAATGATCAAAATTTTAAAATTTAGTACTAATTTAGTACAAGACAGCGATGGAATTGAGTAATCGTAACTGCACAAAAATAAATTGGAAAGTTTCCATCTGACGCAGAATACTTGAACAAAGTAAATGAGTAATGTGCATAATAATCAAACATCTATGCTACATCTTATTCTTTACAAATTTGAGAACATAATCTCGCTCAGTTATATGGGTATTTTAGGCAGTTTTTTAACAGAGTTTTGTTTGTCCTGATAACTGATCATTTTCTGCTCTTAATATTCTCAGTTGATGATGATTGTAGAGATGGTGGATTAGTAGGTACGATTCTAGAGATGGTGGATTAGAAGGTACATTTTTTTTACTAATTATGTTAAAGACATTCATAATATAACACTCCTATGCTGTGACAAACAATAAAATGATCATAACTGATACCCATGTCTACAGAAAATTGGGATAAGGTGCATTTAATAAATCAGAGATATAAATACATAATCCATTAATGTTCCATCACATTTATTAGCTATCGCAATTAAATAGCTATAACCTACTATCATTTGTTGCTTTATAAAGCACCATTAATATTCCATCATATTTATTGGCACTCGCAATTAATTTGCTATCACGTTAGACCGTTTGTTAGTATATAAACTAAGTCGTGATCATGAGAATGTTATCACAGATAGCTTGTACCAACACTTTTCCGGAAAGCCAAAGCAAGGAATTAAGGCCGTGGAAAAGGAAATACTAGGACTTTCAAAAGCTTTGGCTCTATTTGCCTCATATGGAGCAATGCTCGTAGCTTCAGCAGAGGATCAGTTAACAAGAGAAAGAGATGGAAGGAGAACCCAAGGAGCCATGGTATCATCAAAAACTACCCCCACATCCTAGACCGGGGTATAACGTGTTTCAGGACACGTTTACGAGACAATGCAGTAGGCAAATGTCTTCAAGGGAAGCAAAATAGAAGATGGTTGTTGTTGCAAGTTCGAAAAGATGGGGAAGCTATGTAACAAGGCAATATCTCGGACACTTTCCCACATTGATAGGTGCAAGCCTAGATGATCACTCATTGTTTCCAAGAGCTACCAGGCCTTTTAAACATGCTCTAGTCGTTGCAAAAAGTAGTTAATCAAGTGAAAATCTATGGGTATGTATGTTTACGTTTTGTCACATGATCTGTAAAAGGAGTTTGTTCTTTTGTTTGAAGAGCAATATACATGTAATGATACTTGTTCAATAAAAATTTTGATTAATGTAATGCTGAATTAGTACATAATTGTATAGAATCAAAGGAACTTCTCACTATTGTGTCACATAAGTTAATAACACAAGCAGGGCAATTAGTAATCTCCATAATCATCAATTGGCTTATATACTGTAGATAAAGAACAAGATTGAGTAATCAGTTGTCACTGACATCATAAGAGGAGAAGGAAAGAGTTGGGTTGGTTTCCTATTTGCCTTTGTAATTGTCTTCTAACTATTCCCAGATGGGGAAGAACAAATAGAGAAAGACAGAAAGGAAATGGTGAGACCAAAAAGAGAGGAAAAACTGGAGGAAATATATATTTATATAAATAAGTAGAAGGAAACTATGTTCAAAATAAGTTCTTAGTTACTACTGTGAATAAGCATGAGTATAGAAGCCTTCTCCATAGGACTACCAGCTATAAGAAGATCAGTAAAGGAGACTATAATTTCAAACTTCTCTGGATGATGAAGTCTATAGACTAGTTCTTTTTTGTACTCCTACTAAAATGCATTGTTGAGGTATGAAATTAATCCCTCCGGCATTGCAAGTGCAATGTGAGCTAGGAAGGACCCCTGTGAAATACAGATTTCAAGCCCCTTCTATGATTTTTTTGTGTAGAGTTGACACCTTTTGAAATCTCTGTTGTGTGAACATTATGTCTCATCTATAATTTAGGATCAAATTGAAAGAAAATATGTAAACTTTCATAATTAAAAAAAGACTATAATAGCCTTAATATGAAAAGAAAAAAAAAAGGGGGGGGGGGGGCTATAATGCCCCATTTAAATACAACCTGAGCTTGGCGTCTAGCCAATTCAATCAAGCCGCATACCATACCCGTACTGGTTATGAGTAAGTTGCACCCGTACTGGTTATGAGTTAGTTGCTTGGTCCGATGATGACCTGATATCTTCAAAAGGCATTTAAGTTGTTGATCAATGGCGTGCATCACATTTGGTTTCAAATAATGAATCCCTCTTGAAGAAGATGATGATAGTAACAATGTTGGATCATACACAGACTCATATGAAGATCACCCATCTCACTCAAATTCTCATTGAAAATAAGAGTGATTATGTTATATGTAATGATGTCACATTAATGTCATGATTAGGTCAGTAGTAGTGATGTAAGCTATTATGTAAGCATGAATTATTGTGGTTGTCTTTTCTTATCCCTTATCTTTTAAGCGAATGGTTGTAAAATAAAGATAAGATTCTTATATTATTTCTTATTTTCTTTGTTTTAAAGATAAGATTCTTATCTTATCTCTTATCTTCTCTTTGTAGTTGTTTTGCAATGATCAATAGGGCTCTTCGTTTCTACTTGCAATCATCCTTGAAAAACATTGGGAAACATATCTAGAAGTATTTCCATATTTTCTTTTCTTGAGTTCTTTCTTTCTTCTCTTTGAGTTTTTCTTTATGTTCATAGTCATTTAGTTTTAGTTCTAGTTCTTACACGTCTTCTATAGATATGCCTTAAACCCCCTATTTCTTTGGTAGGAGAGCCAAATGTCTCTTACTCTTGGAAAGCCATAAACCTTGACCATCCTCTGTCCAACTACTTCGTCATACTGAGCCATCTTAGTATGGATCTCTCCATCAAAAAGCCAAACTCATGTATTGATTTTGCAAAACCAATCTATTAGGATCTTAAGTCTTTCCTTTCTTTTCTATCCGAGTTCATTGAGAAAATCGCAAGTCGACAAGATGATCGCACTTGTGTTCTCCGAAAAGTTATAGAAATAGGAACGAAAGTTTCAAAATCTTGTGTCTCCATATCTTAAGAGTTCGATCATTACTTTGTGTGCCTACAAGCAGCCTCCTTTAAATATGAATCAGGATTCCCTTTTATCTTGTAATTCTTCTTCCTCCAGGTTCCGTCAATCTTGTCCAGTTGTATGAAGTTTCTTATGTCACAACTGATTCTAAAATTCCTATTACCCAATTACCTATGGTTAACCCTTATAATATCTTTTCTGAACCAAACACACCTCTTTCCAAAAAAAGTCAAAAAAAAATTTGATAGGCTCTTCCTCTTCCCCACTTACCAGTTTGTTAAAGAATATGTCCAAGCCTTTAAGTTTAACTCTTACCAACTCACTACAACCTGCTCTGCACATCTAGTCACTCTATCCCTTCCATCAGATCTTCCTAGACATTGTCTTTCCCAATGATACACATATCTACTTTGGTGCTGACAGATTAGCCCTTACCTTTCATGGTCGTAAAGGTCATTCAGCATTCTCACGTATTGCTCTCGTTGATACAAGATTTGTAGAATATTAACATGTCTTTGGCACAATCCAAACAGCATTAAATTTAAATGCTGCCACAATCTTTGTTACATTTTTACCCAAACTTCAATATGCCTCTCAATGACCCCTCATTGCTCACTGCCCTCAACATCCAAATCCAAATTGGTTGTGCTACCTAAGTGAATAGGTTCCAAGCAACTTTTCACTATAAATGGCCTATAGGGTACAAAATCATTCTATGGACATCATTGTTCCTGGTCAAGAAAATTCAGGCGAGGTCTTGTTTCTTGAGATCGACTCCAATGCACAACCGACATATACCTATGTCCCAAGGCAACTTTCCAGAGTAGAGCTATTACAGTTTCTCTCCTAAAAATGGGCGACCAATTATGAGAAAACCTATCAAGCTCCACCAACTCATGTTCAGACAACTACTGCCCCAGAATTTGTCTGGCATGATGATGGAAATGTTGAAGTCAAATTCACACCTTTCCAATTGCCGATCTCATAAGTAATGTTTTCCCTACAAGAATAAATATGATTGTAACAAGTTAAACTGGTATCTTCCCCAAAACAACATATTTGGTGTGATGTCTGTGACGGCCAAGATTGTCTAGATTATGCTTTCAAAGTTGATATGCATCTTGATGTTCACGTCAAACGAAAGAATTCTTCCTAGCAAAAGCTCAAAAAACGATTTGAAGAAGGTGATACTTTCGTAGGTCTCCTTGGAGAACCATCGGATAAATTTGACTACTTTTTCCTTTCCTCAGATAAAACCACCGACCTACATCGCCTCCTCAGTCATGTAACCCATTACTCATCCCAGATTCCTCCATATTACCAAAAAGCATTATCAATCATCCACAAAGAGCCACTACTCCATCCATATCCCATTCTGTCCTATAAGGTTTCCCTTTCCCCTAACCCATATCTTGACCCAAGTTCTCCAAACTACCAAATAGAACCCCCTCCTCTAAGCCCGTTTGAACATCCTCATCAGCGAACCAAACATGAGTAGAAGGTAAAAAAAAGAACAAACATTGGCCCCTCGGAAATTCCAACCCCAGCAACTCCAGCAAAAGCTAACCTCAACTGGCAAAGTGTAAATGTTGTTGCGAAGATCAGAGCGCTTAAGCATATTACCTCACAACACTAAGCAAATTATCTCCCAGCAGACTAAATTTGCACATGCACAGGATACTTCAAGCGTCAAAATTCTTGAAAGCTTGACAAATGAAATCTGGCATAAAATTCAAGCTCCTCACCATGAGCTACTTCAGATTGTTTATGCCCCTCAATCAGCCAAAAATTCTTCTTCTCTTTCTCAAAAGGAAGCAAAAATGAAATTTCTCAAGAATCAACTCGAAGATCTTCAAAGGCAGCATAAGCAAAAGAGATTTTTGTCAACTTTGTTGATGATCCACAAAGATTACCGACGACTCCCTTTGTCAAAGTTGGCAAAGCCTTTACCACAATCCCCATATTCAAATTCATCTCCCTCACTTTCCCTCTAGGCTTCCACTCCTCGACCTAAGCCCAAGCGTGCAAGACACCCTTCATCGATAACCTCTTCATCAACTATGAATCAGTCAGCTGAATATGTGCACCCAAAACCTCATATCGGCATTTCGTAATATCACACTCCTACACTTTGACAAACAATAAAATGATCATAACTACTGCAGAAAATTGAGAGAGGGTGCATTTAATAAATCAGAGGTATAAAGACAGCATCCATTAATGTTCCATCACATTTATTGGATATCGCAATTAATTCGCTATCACTTTCGATCATTTGTGGCTTTATAAAGTGCCATTAATATTCCATCATATTTATTGGCACTCGTAGTAAATTCGCTTTCACCTTAGATTGTTTGTTAGTATACAAACTAAGTCGTGACCATGAGAATGCTATCACAAACAGCTTGTACCAACACTTTTCCGGTAAGCCAAAGCAAGGGATTAAGGCCATGGAATAGCAAAAACTAGGACTTCCAATAGCTTTGGCTCTATTTGCCTCATATGAAGTCATGCTCGTAGCTTTTGCAGAGGAGTAGTTAATGGAGAAGGAGATTGAAGGAGAGCCCGCAGATAAATGATATCACCAAAAACTACCCCCATAGCCTAGTCCGGGCTATAACGTGTTTCTGGCAAAGTGCCTCGGGACGCTTACCAAAAATTGCGGTAAGCAAATGTCTTATTATGTTTTCCAGGGAAGCAAAATAGACGATGATTGTCGCTGCAAGCTCGAAAAGATGGGGAAGCCATGTAAAAAGGCAATATCTTGGACACTTTCTCATATTGATAGGTTCAAGCCTCAACAATCGCTCACTGTTTCCAAGAGCGACCAGGCCTTTGACACATGCTCTAGTCGTTGCAAAAAGTAAATTAATCAAGTAAAAATCTATATGTATGTATGTTTACATTTTGTCACATGATCAGCTATTAAGGGGGTTTGTTCTTTTGTTAGAAGAGCAATATACATGTAATGATACTTGTTCAATAAAAAATTTGATTAAAGTAATGCTGAATCAGTACAGAATTGTATAGGAATCAAAGGAACATTTCACTACTGTGTCACACAAGCAGGGCAAATAGTAATCTGCATAATCATTGATGGGTCTATAACTGAATTGTCCTATATAGGTAGATAAAGAAAGAATAAGACAGAGTAATCAGTTGTCACTGACATCATTAGAGGAGGAAAAAGTTGGGTTGGTTTCCTATATGCATTTGTAATTTGTATTTTAACTATTCCCAGATGTGGAAGAACAAATAGAGAAAGATAGAAAGGAAACGGTGAGATCAAAAAGAGAGGGAAAATGGAGAAATATATATATTTATAAAAAAAATTAAAAAAAAGTAGAAGGAAAATAAGTTCTTAGTTACTACTGTGAATAAGCATTGAGTAAAGAAGCCTTCTCCATAGGACTATCGGCAATAAGAAGACCAGTAAAGCAGACTATAATTTCAAACTTCATTGGACGATGAAGTCTATAGATTAGTTCTTTTTTATCTCCTACTAAAATGCGTTGTTGATGATCTATTAAAAGTCACTATGTAATGATCCAATTTTTAAAATTTAGCATTATTTAGTATAAGACAGCAATGGAATTGAGTAATCCTAACTGCACAAAAATATAATGGAGTAAACGCGCTGTACGGGCATTTGCGAGCATTATAACGCAAGCAAATACTAGCCCAAGTAGGGTCCTACTTGGGAGCCCGAATTTTTAACAAACCAGGCATCTCTAGCACCAAAGAAAGTTTCCATTTGATGCTCAGTACTTGAACCAAGTAAATGAGTAACGTGCATAATAATCAGACATATAGTGGTAAGACGCCTCACCTATTTCCAATTGATTACGGGTTCGAGTCACGTTAAGGGTAGGTGGGGAACCACTAACAATCCTCATTTTAAAAAAGAAAGAAAAAAAATCAGACGTATAGGCTACATCTTGAACTTTCCAAATATGAAAACATATTCTTGCTCAATTACATGGGTATTTTCGGTAATTTCTTAACAGAGTTTTATTTGTCCTGATAGCTGATCATTATCTGATCTTAATATTCTCGGTTGATGATGATTGTAGAGATGGTGGAGTAGTAGGTACATTTGGTTTTACTAATTATGTTAAAGCTCGTAATATAACCGTCTTATGCTTTGACAAACAATAAAATGATCATAACTCAAGCGTTCGTTGCTTTATAAACTATCATAAATGTTCCATCATATTCAATGCCTCTCGCAAATGATTCGGGATCAGGTTAGATCATTTTTTGCTTTATAAACCAAGTCGTGACCATGAGAATGTGATCACGGACAGCTTGTACTCACACTTTCATGGAAAGCAAAAACAAGGAATTAAAGCCACGGAAATGCAAATACAAGGACTTTCAATAGCTTTGCTCAATTTGCTTCGTACGGAGCAATGCTCGTAGCTTCGGTAGATGAGCGGTTAACGGAAAAAGAGATGGAAGGAGAACCCATCGATCCATGGTATCACAAAAACCTACCCCCACTGCCGGGCTATAACGTGTTTCTGGGAAAGTGCCTCAAGACGCTTACTAGACAATGCGGTAAGCAAATGTCTGATTATGTTTTCAAGGGAAGCAAAATAGGCGATGATTGTTGTTGCGAGCTCGAAAAGATGGGGAAGCTATGTAACAAGGCAATATCTTGGACACTTTCTCACATTGAGGTTCAAGCCTCAAGAATCACTCATTGTTTCCGAGAGCGACCAGACCTTTGACACATGCTCTAGTCATTGCAAAAAGTAATTAATCAAGGGAAAATCTATACGTAGGTATGTTAAAATAAGTTTTGTCACATGATCAGCAGTACAAGGAGGTTTGCTGTTTTGTTTGAAGAGCAATATAATTGTAATTATACTTGTTCAATAAAAACATTGAGTAATGTAATGCTGAATCAGTACAGAATTGTTTAGTAATCAAAGGAACTTTACACTACTATGTCACACACACAAGCAGGGTAATTAGTGATCTCCATAATCATCAATGGCTCTATAACTTAATTGACCTATATATGGTAGATGTTATAAAACAAGGGGAAAAAACAGAAAAACGAAAACAGAATCAACAATTTGTCACTAACATCATAAAAGCGATTTTGAAGTTGTAACAGATTAGGGCTTAGGAAAAAGATCCAAGTGAGCAAGGAAGAACAAAGTCAAAAACAAAATTCCAAGCACAACCTAAAGAATTGAGTGTAACGTACCAGTCAACATCTGACTGTGATGGGAAACTTAAATTGCTCACAAAGCTCTCATCCACATCAATATATTCTCGTCTCGTGGCCGTCAATAAACAAACCACCTTCCGCTGACCCACCATCTCCGCCGCTCCCCACCGCACCGCAACGCAACGCAACCGCCTCCACGACAAGAAAACAAAGTTCAATTTGCTCGGTTTCACCAATGAGTCAATGACCCACTGAAGAATTGGTCGCTAATAGTTGAATTAATGCGCAATTATACGCTCTACAACGCCCGTCCAAGAAAAAAAACAATGCTTTCTAAACGGGCTTTTGGATTTTGGCACAGAATGGTATACACAAGTGGGACAGATAATTTGAACCTTCAAGCAATCAAATTACTTTGGGCCTTGCTATTGGGCTTCAAATCAAGAATTGGGCTGCTATTTACGGTCCTCAAAAAATTTATATTTCTATCCTCTATTTTTATTAAAATATTTTTTTATTTATCGTTCCTAATTTTTTTGTTCTCATTTTATTATATATTCACTTTAATAATTTAATTTTAATATTTGTACACTTAATCAAAACTAAAGTATTAAAGTGATTATATGATAATGGACCGGAGTAAAAAAAAAGATTGAGCAATAAATAATAAGAATATTTTTATCGAAATTAGAGACGATAATAAAATTTTTAGGACGGTAAATAGCACCACCCAATCAAGAAACATTCTTGTTTAGTGATAAATGCTCAAATACCCAGAGAATTTCTCGACCTCAGAACAAATTAAACTTTAGATTACAATGCTTTCTATCAAGCCACGAATCAAATTTTACCTCTGATGTGTCCACCTTGTATGTGGCAGCCAACCTGAATGTATGGAAGGATGAATAGAAAAACAACATTACAATTTTTTTCATTTTTCATAAAGGTAATTGAATTAAATTTTAAATATTATGTATTATAAATTATTAAAACTATTCAGCAAATTCTCATAAGAAGCTTACTTTTACAAACTTTTAAAAATTATTTTATACATAAAATTTAGTTAAATATTTTGTTTAATTTAGTATTAAATATCTTATATTTCATAAAAATTGAAAATTGTTTTCAACAAATTTTATTATTAGTTTACTTCAATTATTTTAGTCACATAAGGTATTAAAATAACTAAAAATCAAGAAAGAAAATGAATGGACAAGATACATAACAAATCATTTAATAAATAAAATTTTATGAAAAAATAATTTTAAATTGATATAAACTTAAATCACTCTATATTTGTAAAATAATTTATATATATATAAAGCATATGTTTTGGGGAAGTAAATTAATATTTAAATCTATACTAAAAAAGATATTTGAAAATGGAAAACGCAAGAACGAAATGCAAAAAGGTGAAACTATTTGAATGAGAATTTAAGTAATTTCTTCTAGGGATATATATATATATATATATATATATATATATATTATAATTTCAAATGTATTTTCATTTATGTTTAAGCTAATAGTCAAAAGAAAACCAAATTTTCGATGATATAATTCAAACGAATATGTTGAAAGAATTCATCGCACTTCATTTAGAAGAACAAATTAAAAAGAAACAAAAGGTGCGATACAATGAAAAGGAGGTAAGTTGTTAGTGTTCTCAATTGTTGGTGATTAATTAATATCCGTAGAAGGTTAGCAATATTTTTATTTTTATTTTTTAAAAATGTTTTTATTTTTTAGTACTTTCCTAAATTGTCCTCCTACTTTTCCAACTACCAATAATTATTAATTACACTTTATTTCTTTTCTCATTAATAAAGAAAGATTATTTAATGAGGGTAAATTTGTCAATGTAAATTATTTCTTAATTTATGTACATAAGTCTAAAAGGTCCACCATTGTGGAACGGAGGGAGTAATTTTTAATATTTATTTGAAAGAATATTAATATATTTATATTTAATGCATGTAAAAATACATATGCAATAATTAAAATATTGATTAAAATAATAATTGAGATGATAATTAATTATCGGACTAAACTGATGATGATTGCTCAGATAAACCTTGTGGCCTTGTGGGTGTTTAATTTGAAAATATCAAGGGGCTCTGCAAATTATCATGCAGATTCTTTGGTTGGCAGAACTACTTTGTGTGTGTTTGAACAATTAATTGTTTTTGTGTAAGTTTTGAAAGAAACTATTTTTATAAAAAAAAATATTGATTTAAGTATTTTTAAAATACCAATAATAGTCGTGTGAGAGAAATGAGAAAGGAGAGAAAAAAATTGTATTTGAAAGAGAAAAATTAGAAGAGAAAAAAAATTGTATTGAAAAGAGAAATGAGGGAAGAAAAGAGAAGAAAGAAAAATTATATTGAAAACGAAAAAAGAAGAAAGTTGTATTAATAAAAGAAAGGGTTAAATAGGATGAACCCCCTGTGGTTTTCGGGTTTTTAGGATGAGCTCCATATGCTTTTTTTTGTGAGAATTAGCCCCCCTCCCAAAAAAAAACTTAGAGTTCATCCTCTTTTTCTAACGATGAATTATAAAAGGACATATTTGCCCTTATATAAGAACTCCTTATATTCCCCGGACATTCCAACTGTCACATTCACTCATCGAACAATTCTCCCTTCTCTTCTCTTTTCGAATCTGCCATGGCCGCCTCTTCTTCTCTTCATTTCTCCAAAATTAAGTACAAAGTATAGTAGAGTAAAGCCCAGCTTCACTTCAAATAAAATCCAATTTCACTTCAATTAATAATCCATGTCCTCAAAATTAAAACAAACCCGTTTCACCAACACACCCAAACAAATCCATTTCAGCTCTCGAATCCAGCGGTGGCAGTGAAGGCGACGATTCGGGTTAGGAAGGAGAAGGTGGGTTTGTTGATGATAGGCTA
>JAOWAN010057339.1:0-12770 GCA_028566635.1 Lobelia cardinalis
TCTCTCTCTCTCTCTCTCTCTCTCTCTCTCTCTCTCTCTCTCTCTCTCTCTCTCTCTCTCTCTCTCTCTCTTTTTAACAAATGGGGTATCATACTATTTTAGATGTGACTGACATCCAAAAGTTATTAACATCATACACGTAATGAAAATAAGAAAATGAAAGGGCTTTAGATCAAACAAATACCAAACCCCAACCCCCATCACCTCCAAAGTCCTCGACCCCTCTCCGCCTATCTAAGCCGACAAGTCGACAACCACTCCATCTCCCATCTGCTCCGATCCTCTTTTTCTTCTTCTTTCAGATCTGGTAAGGTTGAAGTCGAGATAGGGTTATAGGGTTTTGTATCTTGGTCTTGGATGACGGAGGAGGAACATGAAAGAAGAAGATTGAGACAAAAGAAGATTGAGATGCGGTCAGACAGAATGGTGACTTTCTTCAAGCCCTGTAAGGTCTCTTCAGCAAAGCCACCCAACTCCACTCCACCACCGTCACCCAATTCGCCCTTTGCGTCTTCTCTCCCGGCGGTCTTCCCTCTTTCGACGATGTCATTCATCGTATTCCTGCTGCAGGAGGAAGAGCTGAAGAAGAAGAAGGTACGACGGCAGCAGCAGCGCGTGTTTCGTGCAAGTTGTGGTTGGAAAGTGTTTGAGTTGAAGAATGCGACAGCTTGGAGGAGGTTGCTGCTTTACAGAAGGAATTGGAGTTGAATAGTGACAAGGTTTACAAGAGAATTGTTGCTTCTATCCTCAGCTGCAATTGTCTGATTTTTCGTGATTAATTTTCTGTCATTAATAAGTATTCTAATATCCTACTAAAAGATTTCTGGGGTACATACTTTGGATTTAAGAATCTGACTTCCGTGTACTAATATTAGTAATTGTATGTAGTGCGCATGATTGATAATTAAGCGTCCCTAATGTTTCCTTCTACATATCTTCTGCTAGCTTTGATTAATCACAATGTAACTCTGGATAATGCCCAATACGTCTTAATGGTTGTATGGAAAGGTAGTGACGGGAGATGAAGCAGAAGAGAAGAAGAATAATATGATTAAGATTGAATGGAAGGGTAGTGACGGGAGATGAAGCAGAATAGATGAGGGAAGAACATGATTAAGTGAAGCTGGGAAAGTGGGTGAGTGCGGAGTTGGGGTGGGGGGGGGAGGTGTTGGGTGGTGTTATGGGGTGGGAAAGGAGTAAAGCAGGAGTTAATTGGGTGGTGTTGCCGTGGAATGGGCGGTGGTCTTGTGGGAAAAAGGAATAAAGGAGAAGAAGGAATTCAATTGAAATTATTGTTTTTCTTTTCTTTCAAATTATTTTTCTTTTTTGCATTTTGGTCCAAATGTTAGTTTCCGTTATTTAAAAAAATGGTACAATGCCCATTACGAAATGAAAACAAAGTACGATAGCCAATAGGTAAAACAAAAGTACGATGCCTATTTGGTAACTTTCATGAAAGTACGATATACCCATTTCAGTGCCATATAATATATGTATATCCTTTCAATAATTACCAGAGATGGAAATATATACATATCATATATGTACATCCACCAGAGCTATATCAGATGCTCAACAACTGACTGAACCCGAAGGACAACGTTGAAAGAAACAAATCAGAAGAGAATAGATGATGCACATTTGTCATTAGTTCCCTCTTGCCATGTGGCACCAATGTCTTTCATAGCTGAACAATCCTTCAACCACGCATTAAACTTTTTGGAGGATAGTAAATCTAACATCAAATCAGTAGCATCTTGCCTCAACCTAGGATTGAATCAAAGGAATTCTTTTTGCCACTATCATGAGTAGGTTTGGAACAAATGAATCCTTTTGCCGGATATCATGCGTTATGCCTGATCAGTTTTGACTAAAGTAATTAACAACCTAGTGGAACACTTCTCCTATATAGTCCTAGATATATAGGTGGAATACTAAACAACAACACCATGAGCAACACAAATGGATAGTCCTAGATAAATTCGTAACATATGATGACTAAGATCACAGTCTAAGGCGATTTAGAAATGAGTTGTCTTGGCTCTCAATTTAGCAGAAGATCATTATGACACTAGAGCATGAATTCTGACATAGTGCAAAACCAATCAACAATATTTTCGGCTAATTTCAAACAATTGAGTTGGGATATGGCTAACACTAAGATAAAGCCAGATATGGATATGAAGAACAAAGCTTGTAAACATACCTAATCCTATTCCTTCAAGTCACAGTTGAGACAATTGTAATTTTGTGAAGTCATACAACGTAGATAGCACACGATACTCGATCAAGGCTCACTCTCTTTTACAACTTCTCTAAGTAATAATGTCCTGCCGTAGTAAACCTGCACACGAAAGAGAAAACAAAGTTGGCCTTGAAGGTACAGAAATCTGACAGATCGAAGGAAATATGAGAGAGAGAGAATGACTAAACTGTGCCATTTAAAGACAACGCAGCCTTAAGCTCCTCAGGTGATGAGAAAGAAAGAAACCCATAAACACGTCTCTTTCCACCTCTGCGATCATGCAGCACCCTTACACTAACTATAGTCCCAAACTGGGTGAAAGTGCTTCTTAATTCCTCAGGTCTGACAGACCAGGAAAGATTACCAACATATAGTTTGTAAGGGCTTTCAAAGATCAAATTCTTACTGACTGGGGAATTAAGTGCCTCAGTGTTTCTCCCCGTACTCATATCAACCGAAAACTTGACCCTCATTTCGCGCCCATCAACATCCTTTCAGGAAAAAGTACACCACATTCAGGAAAAGAGGAGGCAAAAAAATTTCTAGTAAATTAAAACAAGCAGAAAGATGGAAAGCACGAAAACTCACAGAGCCATCTAAAGCAGAAATGGCAGCTTTGGCTTCCTTAATGGAGCTCATGGTGACATGACCACATCCCCGACTTACGCCTGTTTCAGCATTTCTTGAGACCTTAGGCCAAAGGCAGCAAATTACACACATATCAACTACAATAAGAAATATAGTCTTGAACACAAACTTCTATAGCAGCAATTCATCAAACATGTACTCCGCAGACCCAAAATGAGAGTCTTGTTTTGACTTTTTCTTTTATCAACTTAACTTTTTCTATGAAAATTTATTTCTAGTAACAAATTAATAAAAAAAAAATTATAGATAGTTACAGAATATTCTTACAAAGATTAAATTTTCCAAATCTTAAAATGCAACAAATACATGTTAAATTGTAATTTGATTAAGTACTTTTCAAAACAAACAGGGCACTGGTTTTCGAGGGAGTGGTATCAGTTGTGACAAGGGAATAGAAGGAGAGTAAAATGGTAGAATTACCTCAACGGACTGAACAGTGCCAAAAGGTTTGAACAAATCAAGAAGGTGGGCAATATCAAATCTCCTGGGAAGATTGCAGACGTACAGTTCACAGGGCCTTACCCCTAAGCTCCAGGATGAGGAATCTTCCTCATCGGAGCCGGCTAGTTGTCCATTGTCTTCCACAAGGGCAAGAACAGGGAAAGATTTATTGATGGTGGAAGGTTGGGGAAAGGAGGAGGGTGAAAGGGTAAGAAAGCAGCAATTGTAGAAGTTTCGAGAACTGAAGTGAATGGAGGAGGAGGAGGAAGAGAAGGAGAGCTGTTGTTGGGGTTTAGATAATCTGAAGCTGAACGGAGAAGTAGAAGAGGGAGAGGGTGTTACGCAAGAAGTAGCCATTATTGGATTGGAATGCTAATTATGTAAGGATTGAAATTAGGGGTTTTAGTTCATTGGATTGAACGGAGGAGATGGTTGGGAATCAGAGAATGAAACTGCCAACCTTAAGTGGAAACAAGGGTATTGGTATTTTAAGAGCCTGGTGTACGCAGCAAGGTGCACCGGTACTTGATCTCACTTTCTCACTCTCCTCCGCTTTCATTCATTAACTTCAATTAATTTTTAAAATTAAGATTAATTTAAAATAAAAAATTAAATTTATATAAACTCTATAATTAATGCTTAAATTAACTCATACATAATTTATAAAATTAATAAGAATTCAAATTTTAATACAAAAAACGGATAAGTAAATAAACATAAATATTGACGAAAAAAACATTAACCAATGACGAATTGAACATTTGTAATATTCAATAAAGCAGTTTATAACATATCAAAATTCAAAATAAACATCATATTATAATCAAACGAATACAAAGGTTGAAGTAAATGAACATTACATACTGACGAAATGAACATCTTTAATTCCAATTGAATCCACACCACCCTCCGTCAACCATAACCACCCTCATCCAAACTCCACCGTCGAATCACCGTCTGATGATGCATGGTTTTTCCTGTGATTTGGGTGAGCTTCTGCGATGGCTGAAAGTTGTTGAACTGGGCAGCAACAGGACCTGCAAAATAACACCGTTACTAGAGATAGGGGTGACCCTATCAAACAAGCTCCGGCGTGAGAATGTGAACTCAAATTCACTAAGAAGCGAGAGAATTCACGGGAGAGTTTGGGGGCAATAGAGTGCGTACCTTTACTTATAGGTGTAGGACTTTATTTATAGGTGTTGAGGATGTTGAATCCTTGAAGGTAAAGGAGTTCTGGCCGTCTCTGGCTCCCTAAGAGTCCAAGGTCAGTCAGAATTCTAATCCACACCTATTTAGGCAAGTAAATCAGAGTCATGTGTGGAAATGATCTTCTATGAGATAATCCATCATTAATGAAGCCTTTTTTCAAGTTGGACACGGATTCCTGAGCTAGACAGCTCGTAGGAACAGAATAGGTCGCCCAGAGCTAAGGTCGAGGCGAGGAATGGAGAGAGCTCGCATGAGGAACCACCTCTATGCGAGGTCTCACATAGGTCGCGCCAGGGAGGATCACCTCTCTCTTGGTCGCGGAGCCTCATAATGGAGGTCGACCTCTCTGCGAAGTCTCAAGAGAGGTTGCCTATGCCAGGAGATAATCCCTTCATATTTGGCTAAGTCTTCATCTGATGGCTGTGACCTTGTTTGCGAGCTCCCTTACAGCTCGCTAGGTCGCCAATACTTTTTGGTACCTTCACCGTCCAACTGCCATGTCTACCCACTCCATCCCTCACATCGATCTCTCTCATATAAATGATGTCGAGAGTGGTGGATTTCGGTTGCTTGGTAGTGGGTTGTGGCAAATGGCGATTGAGAAAGATCGTTGATGGAGGCGATTGAGAGATGTGGTGAATTGTAGATGGTGAATTTCGGTCGATTGGATGAAGTATGTATGGTGGATTGGGGTTATTGTCGGCTAATGGAGATTGAAAGAGATTGTGGCTATGGAGTTTAATTTGAAAAGAGATGGTGGCTATGAAGGGAGTAGAGGAGGGAGAGAGCGAAACGCAGGGAGGGTAGAGAAAGATACGGGAGAGAAAATGAAACTTATTGATTTTTTTTTTTGGAAATCAGAGTGTATTACAATTTAATTTATATTTATTCAATAATAAGTGCATCAAAATATTTTTTTTTCCAAAATTTCAAAAATTCAACTAAAAAAATTTATATTTATGCGATTACTCCAGCTAATGAACATGAATAATGAATTTAATGAACATGAATGATGAATATAACGAACATGAAGAATGTAAACTGATGAACATGAATAGAATAAAATAAATACAACTAATGAATACAAAATACATTATCAATGAACATAATATTTTATAAAATGAACACAATATTCTGATAGTCTGTATCTAATATAACACATCACGTTTATATATACAATGAATATATCTTAATTATAAATTGAACAGAACATACTTATAATATGAATGCATCAAATTTGTAAAATGAACATAGCATAATAATAAAATGAACACAGAACATATAGCCATATGAACAAATGAATATAACGTAGAAAAATATGAATATAGCAACAATAAAAATAAAAATCAGTATTGATTATTTCATCGGTAGTTTTAATCCCTAATTATATGAAATTTCTAATTATATAAAATCCCTAATTATAAGAAATTGCTGATTATAAAGAATCTCTAATGGTACAGAATTCCTAAAATAACTTGCTATATATATAAAATGGTTGTTAATAAATCTGATTTTTTATTTTAAATCAATCCCTTAATTTTAGGGATTGATTGAAGTTAATGGGGGAGATTGGAGGGTGAGATACACTTGCTAGAGGGGGTACTTATTACTAAATGCATAGGCGCTTAGTATAATTTTCAGAAAAAATGACCGTCTACTAGGCCTTAATCAAGCCGTGCTAGTTTGTGGGGTCGACAATCGATTGATCCTCTTTAAGCTTGCTTTATTCGATTCACAATGTTTATATGAGTCGAATACTATTTTTTAATTTATATTTAGCAAAGCTCGCAAGTTGGTAGCTCGATTTATTAAGGTTTAAGTAGATTCATCATTAATAGATGGGCAAATTATAGAAATGATCCATATACTAAGAAAATATTTGAAATAAAAAATTAATTTATGATTGCTCAACGCTGATTTTTGTACAGAAAAAATCAAGTACAATCAATTCTAAATTTTAATTTCGATCCAATTAAATTTAAAATAGAAATAAACATATATGATACTTGCTAATGATGAGAATAAAAATGTCAAATTTACTCATTTTCTATGTCTGATCGACTTATTTTCTCTAATTTTTAGAAGAAGAATAAGAAAAAAAGATGGAGAAAATAAGTGAATCAGATATTTTTTGTTCCGCCATTAGTAAGTGTCATGCATGATTATTTCTACTTTAAATTTAATTGAACTGATATTAGAGTTTAGAACCGATTATACTTGATTTTTTCTGTAAAGAGAGCAAAATTGAGTAATGTTGAATTTAAGAATTTATTCTCAAATATTTTTTCAGTACCTGAACCATTTCTACAATTTTCCCTTGATAAATTTTGATTTCAATTCAAGGTATCCAGATTTAACAATAGTGTTGGTCCGTACGTAAATGATATAAATAAAGGCTAAAGGGAGGGCGGGGATTGAATAGACTTTATAAAATTTCTCTCTAAAGCCTCAATAAAGTTACTATTTTGAAAAGAGTAACAGCGGAATGATTTTACAGAAAGGTTGATAAAAACCTATTTCATAAACATTTTAAGTGTAACAGAAGCAAGGTTTTATCAAATATCAAGTTTAGTAAAATAGCAATACATTTTAATCAAAGCAAAACAAACAGCATGTTAGCAAGAAAATAAAGCACATGATCTTTTGAAAAGTTTCACAGTGTTAACGAACTGCTACGTCCTTTACCAAGAAGGTCACTCCTAGATTTGCTAAATTTACTAAAGATTTTATTGATAATATGTAGGAGTGCTACAAATTGACAGATTTGGATTTGATTCGAATTACCATAGTTTCTCTAGTAAAATCTATGTAATTAACAAATCATAGTTGACCGGTGTTTGATTGTATAAAAGAAAAATACCCTACGATTCTAACATTTTAATCTGATATGAGCTTTGATTATTGAAATCATAGGATTTCTATGTTAAAGAGTTTGCTATAAAAGGCAACTAAGGCCCGGATCACGAATCCAACATTTCTCTATATCATAATATCACTACATCTTACATATATTTTCAATATTACACTCAAATATCATCCGATATCACAAATCAATATCTAACATTTTTCATCTATTACCCCTATACCTACATATCTATTATAATAACATTTTTATCATCCTAATACAATTTCTTAAACGTCACCTCTTATCTCTCCTCTCATATACTTCCCCTTCACCCTCTCTTTAATCTATCTCCTCTCATCTGGATATTCACATTTTCCCGTTTCTATCTGTTTTCTCCTCCTCCTCTCTTTACTCTCTCTACTCTTCTCCCGAAAATTATTGTGTTTTCTCTCATCTGTTCTCTCTCTCTCTCTCTCTCTCTCTCTCTCTCTCCTATTTTCTTATTCTCCCATCTGAGCATTAACTCCATGTTTTCAAGCTACTTTTATGGCAATTTGGAAAACCACAACGTCGGCAAAGCTGCTGGCACATCCCTTAGATCTCCTTCTCCTCTTCTCCGATTCCTCATACATCGGCCTTCCTTTTCTTCCTTCTCTTTTTTTCGTGATTATTAAGAAAAGGGTTTTTGTATTTGTGAAATTGTGGGTTTGTGTTTCATGTGTAGAGTGGGATGAGATGGGTGAGGAAGGTAAGGGTGGAGTGGGATGAGATGGTACATCCATTGGAAGAAAAGGGGAAGATAGTGTTTCCATGGGTTTTGATAATGATGATATAGAACTTCTTAAAAAGTATCCTATAAATGTTTTCATGTGCTTTGATACGTAGATCTGGGTTGATGGAAATTAACAATCTGGGTTTAAGAGTCGAATAATGGTGCCGAGTTGACAAATTTTTCATGGAAAATAGTGGTGGTGGTAGTTGGTTTATGTTGATTTGATTTCTCTTTTTCAAAAGTAATATCACATTTGGAAGTGACAGTAGAGATGAGATTGGGATGTTAGTTGTTTCCTTATGAAAGGAGGGTAATTCAGTCATTTAACTCATATCATTCATATCATTCCATAACATATTGTGAACAGTGCAATATCATCAAATATCGTCATATATCGCATTCCTGATCTGACCCTAAGTGATTCTAATTAGTCTAAGTTGTGAATATGATCTAGTAAATCATATGTAAAGAAAATCTTAGGGGATTAATAAATCTTAACTCAAGAAAGCTCCTCCAAACAATCTCATCCTATTTATTAGATGTCATTCGCTAAACTAGTCAGCAAGGTTTACTTAAGGGACAATTCTTCTAATCCTAGTTGTTTAAAATAAAGGTTACTTAATAACCTATAAGAAGTATAATTAAAAGCTTGCTGATAGGTTTAGAAAGCTAGCTGAAATGAAAGTTATCAGAGTTAGTACATTAGAAAAAGAACGATCATATCAGAGCATAATAGAATGATATCATCAGCAGGTTTAAAAGATCTGCAAGAATGAGCAAAAGACCGAGCAGTAATAAAAATCAGCAAGGGTTCAAAACCCAATAAGCAAAAAGCCAAAGTAAAGAGATTGTTTCATGCATCATCAGAGTCATTGTGACTAAGTCTTAAGGGATTCTCTTCCTAGTCCAAGTCTTCTACATCATCATGATCTTGTTGTTTAGTTGCTTCCTCTTGTTGTTGTTGTTGTTGTTGTTGTTGTTGTTGTTGTTGTTGTTGTTGTTGTTGTTATTGTTGTATATGAGCAAGTAAAGAACAAGCATTAAAAGGAAGTGAACTCACATTATAATGAAAAATGAACACATAATACCCACTTGGTTCATCACCAATTGGGCTTTTAAGTTATTTACATAGGAGTAAAGGAAATGAAGGAGACTTGTACAAGGTTTAAAGGATGAGAGATGAACTCACCTACTCCCAATGGGTTTGGACAAGATGATACTCCTTAGTTTAGATGGATGGATTTAAAGATGAAAGAAAGAACTAAAGAAGTTCAAGTTAATGATCTCCCTTTAATGCTTTCTAACTCTTGTTATCCTTGATGATTTTGTGTTTTTTTTGGATGGTTGAGGATGCTTGTATTCTTGATGATAGTGTTTAATGGGTGAGCGAGAGTGGGATGATTGAAGAGAGAGAGTTGGCTTTCTCTTGACAAGCCAAATGATCAAAGCTTAGCAAGAGAGTAAATGAACTTAAGAGGTAATGAGGATTTCAAATGTTTGCCAAGGCTTACAAGGTTGTTGAAATGAGTAAATAGGGTGGTATTTATAGGTGGAGGAGAAGTGTCCAGCCTTCTTTGAAGGCCCAAAATGTCCAAAATACCCCTAAAAGTAAATATAAGTTTTACCCTTTTGCCCTTTTAGAAAAAGGCAAAAGTTCCAGAAACAGCTCACTCGGGCCGAATCGGCCCACGTGAGCCTGTCTAGATTTTTTTGTCTTTTTCTTGGCCAAAATGAGTTACAACCTATTGTCCAATGTGCCTAAGTGTTTAATAATTACATTCCTTAATTGAACATTACTTAGCAAGGTTGATCACTCCTTCATTTTTGATATTCGTTTGTCTCCTACTTGGGAGTCTTTGATTGGATGAATTTGTTGTGAGAGGAAGTCTTCTCTTTTGTCTTTTCCTCTACTCATCCTACAAAATAAATTGTTACACCACATTAGTAATATATGAGTGCAACATGCTAGTAACATAATTATTAATGTTACTTGGGCTCTTTATTTGATTTAAAATTCTCTAGTAAAATATTTTATTTACTAGGGTCAAAAATGGGGTGTCTACACCACATCATACGTCTCAGCTTTTGAATGCAACATATCAACCCAGATATATCTTAAGCACTTATCAACAACAACTAATGTGTATCTACTTCCACCAATCTTGGTTTTGGAACAAGACCAAATAAGTCAATGTTAAGGATTTGAAAGGATCTTATAGTTGATAGACAAAGGTTTGGATTTGAATGATGACTTAGTTTGCTTACTAAGAGAGCAAGCTTTGCATTTGTGATCAGGGTCTGCTGCTTGTTTGTCCCACGTAGCTTAATATAGGCTAGAGGAGAGGTGATAGCCTATTAAAATTTCTTTCTTAGACAAAACATATAGTTAAAATTCTCACAATTGACTTAACATAGGGGTTTGAGTATGCAGCGAAAACCTTTGATTGTTTAACTTAAGAAAGGATTCTGTTTCGTTGAAAGCTTAAGTAATCTGCATGAAAGAAACCTTGGTGATCAGAAGACTTAATCACGAGGATTTAAGAAATGATTTAGAGTCAAAACAGTAATGAAATGACAGTATTTAGAAAGCATAAAAGTAAAGAACACTTTGTTTGAAGAGGTTCACCACTAACAGCTACGTCCTCTACCAAACTGGTCAAACTTGGATTTGGTGAGAAGATCCACTAAATTTTTCCTTTTTATTACGGTGTAGAAACTGAGAAAAACAAATTGCACAATTTCTTGAACAATACAAGGAAAGAACAAAACTGAACACTTCAAAATAAGTCAAGCAAGTAAGGTGACCTGTGTTTTGGTGAGTGTGTGCAGCTAAGTGTATACACAATGTGCTTGCATTCACTAAACTGCCTCCATGAATCTTAGTGGGAGAGACTTTCCTAAATTTAGTGATTACAATAAAATCAATAGGATTCCATATTTGGCTAAGTGAACAGCAGTGTTCTAAGCTACAAAAGTTCCTAAATCACTCATAGAAAATCAATCACAAGAGCATTATTACTCAAGAACTGGTTCTCTTTAAGGGTGAAATGCCTTAACAAACTAGAAGCATAAGGGCTCCAATCAACTCTTCTCAGTAGTGAATTCTTCTATTTATAGGCGTGGATATCCAATTCGGAAGGCTTTAGAGAACTGTCCTCGAGACACATGTTGGCTGAGGAAAGGTGCTGTGAGGAATCCTCTAACATAATTTGTCTTCTTGCACCAGATATTTTGAAGAGAATCTATGCCTTGGATTTGATTTGTACAACGTTGTATACCAGCTGAAAAGTGTCATTTCATCCGTTGAGAGTCTTCTTGAAAATGAATACAAAATCCGCTTGAAGATCATAGCGGGAAATCCATTCTTCAAAATGTTCCTCGTAGTGGATACCTTTGATTAAGCAATCTTTAGCGAAAACCTTTGAGGTTTGCTACAGAGAGTACTTGGTTTGCAAAGTTACTATTTTAACCCTGTAAAAAAATAAATAGATACCTTTCTATTACTTAACCATTATCAAAAAAATTGTTTACTAGCATTTATTGAGAAAGATGTTTATTCACATAGCATGAAAATAACACGCGGTGAATAAACATTAACTCAATAATAATGTTGGCAATTAATAAAATCTAAACGAATATTTCCTAGCAGAATGCCACAGTCGAAAACATGTTTGGAGATTTACAGGACTTGCCTCTTGTTACTATGGATTTGTATTTTGCTAAGGAGAAACAATCAGGGGAGAACATCATTAATATTGAGGATTATGCTGAAGAGGACCTCTCCCTGGGGCTATCTCCCATCTATAGTATAAATTAGAGAGGTTAATGAATAGTGTTTTTCTCTCCCTTGATTTTCGTGCATTGATAAAGTAAAAAAATTTGAATGCAATTATGCACGGCAACTGGCTCCCATCTTTATTTCATCACACGCAAACCTACAATATTTGAGATGATATTTTATTGTTTTTTTTAAGCAGCAGCAAAATGTGTATACCGCATATGTATCCATCCATTTTCAATTCCATTTTTTTCTTTTTCATCTATTCCATCAGACGCAAGCCTACCATTTTCAATTCCATGTTTCTATTAATAATTAAAAAGAAAATATTAAAAACCTTTAATTATATTTTTAAAAATATATAAAAGATTTTTTTTGAATATTTTTCCGTGTCTTTGAACAGGGGCTTACATACACTAGTTGTGGATATTGATTATATTATCTTCTGAAGCCCTACTCCTGAGCCCTTGTCTGATACTCCATAAGAGACCATTACCCCTATCAAGCTCAAGGTTTCTGCAGACACTCTAACTCTGTCTCTGTCTCTGTCTCTGTCTCTGTCTCCAACTCTTAAGCCAGCTCCCAAGGGAAGAAAGTTTTGAAAGTCTCTTAGGGTCAGATCAGAAATGCGATATATGATGATATATGATGATATTGCACTGTTCACTATTTGAATATAAAATGATATGAGTGATATGAGTTTATGAAATAAAAGACTAAATTGCCCTCATAATGTGAAAGGTTTGAATGTAATGTGAGGAGAGAGAATGTGATGTGAAAGATTTAAATGTGAGGAGAGAGGAGAGAGAATATGATGTGAAAGGTTTGA
>JAOWAN010057429.1:0-12759 GCA_028566635.1 Lobelia cardinalis
GTTGGATTGATGAACAACATAATTAACAATAATCGTAGGGAGAAAGAATGTGAAAATAAAGAACACAAAGTTTAGGGCGAGAGTGGAGCCGTATTCTCATTCATCTGATGGGGGAATCCCTATCAATAAATAGGGAGCCTTAGGATTACAATTTACACAACAAACCCTATACTATGGAGTCTACTAGAAATAGCCATTCAACTTAATATATTTACAATAATGTGATGTTTAAAAAAGTATTAAAATATAAGAGTTATTATAATAATATATAGGTATAAGGGTAATAAATGGAAAGTGTTTAATATTGATATGTGATATTTGATAATATTTGAGTGTGATATTGAAAATATGTGATATATATTAAATGTTGGGATATTCAAATGTAGTGATATATTAGATTCGTGATCTGACCCTAACTGAATTGCCATTCATAAATCATAACCTAATTCATATAATCCTGTAGTGTCCTATATATAATCCCTAGTCATCTCATTTTTCCTCCGTGGGACTAATTGGCTTCATCAATCATGGACATTTTTTTTTTCAAGCATAAGCCATAATTAATTAACCACCTTAAATATCGAGAACTAAGGGGTGGCTCAGTGGTAGAGTCGTGCTTTACAGTATGTAAGGTCTCAGGTTCGATCCCTTCTCATTCCCCCTTAGGGCCCAAAAATAAATAAATAAATAAATAAATAAAAGAGAAAAAAAACACCTTAAATATCGGACAATACGAGATTTCAACGTCCTCAATAAATTTTTTAAAAAAAGGAGCTTCACATTTGCCCTATTTTTTAAAAATTTTGTGTACAATGTGTCCACGAATTTATTAAAATATTATTTTACATTGAGAATAAACTAACCACAAAATTACTTAATAAAGATTCTGGCTACTTCGCTCATTGCTAATTGATTTTGAGATGGATCAAACCCCAGACTTTGACATAATATCAGAACAGATTCTATATGTGCGAGCCAAACGGCCCAAACAAATCAAAGAAAGTTCGTATAGTAAGCCGTAAGTCCTACTACACGCTAGGAAATCTAAACATTAATAGAATCTAGATATACCCAATCTTTTATAATTAATGTTCCATTTTCCCCTAATTAAGTGTTGTGTTTATCGTTAGTGATTACTTTGAAGAGATAACGTCAACTTTCTTTTCGTTTTCTAAATTCAATTTCTTTACATTTTAGTCACAATGAGGATATACCAGGTGAATCAGGTGAAATGAACTTTCACCCATCCCCTAGACCAATATTAAATTAATTTTTAAAAATGTACTTTAAATGAAACCTACAATTAATGCAAATTTTTTATATGGCCGGGTGACCCGTGCCTATATATAAATCACGGCACTACTATCCAATGTACATATCACCGAAAATAAAACTATCAAAACTAATATCCCTTGTGTGTTTTTTCTGATGGAGCAAGAAGTTGATCATGGCGGCTCAGTTGCTTTGGTTGTAGGTGTGACGGGCATGGTTGGTTTAAGCATAGCCGAGGCCTTGAAGAAGGACACGACACGAGCTGGCGGCCCTTGGAGAGTATACGGCACAGCTAGGCGCGCCATGCCCGAATGGTTCCCAACCTCCACAATCGATCGTTACATAGCTTTTGATGCAACCGATTACGAGGATACAAAGGATAAATTATCTCCATTGTCTAGTGAAGTCACCCATGTCTTTTGGGTTGCTCTTCAAGTAGGTGCATCAGAAGATGACAACATCTCGGTCAACACTACCATGCTCGAAAACGTCCTTAACGTTCTCCTCAAATCGTCCCCCTCTCCCTCGCTACTTCATGTCACTCTTCAAACCGGTACGTATTTTGGCAAAATCTATGGCCCCATTTTTTGGATTGGTAATTTTTATTTGGTTTTCATCTTTCTTGCTGGAGAGGGCAAGAGAAGGGATTGAATGTGAGAATTTACATATCGCCAGTTCGACCAAGATGACAATAAGCCATTTACCATATATGTAACAAAACTTTGATTTTCTAAATTTTGCGCAGGAACAAGTTACTACATGGGGCCGGCGCATATGTACTCTGAGAACGAGTTCATCCCGCACGAGCCACCATTCAAAGAGGACATGCCCCGTTTGCCTTACAAACACTTCTATTACCCTCTAGAGGACCTTGTCGCTTCATACTCACCCGCTTTCACATATTCCATTCATCGTCCATCTATCATCATTGGTGCATCTTCGCGTAGCGTTTACAACGCGCTCCTTACTTTATCTGTCTATGCAAATATATGCAAACACGAGGGTTTGCCATTTAGGTAATTAATCAGACCGGCCTCTTGGTTATCATTATCTTGTTCATAAGTATACATGGATCGACCATATATAGCGAAGCTTGTATATGATAAGTGATGAACTAGTTAAACTTGGATGGATCTAATTAATAGATTTATTTCCTAAACAGATACCCTGGAACCAAATACACGTGGGAGCATTTTTGCGATATGTCAGATGCGGGAGTTATAGCGGAGCAGCATATATGGGCAGCAACCTCAGAAAAGGCGAAGAACCAAGCTTTTAACTGCACCAACGGGGATTATTTTACGTGGAAGAGCTTATGGAAGTTGATGTGCGACATTTTTGACGTTGAGTTCATAGTGCCATTCAAAGACAAGGAGGATCGGGAGGTCGAAAATAATTTTGATATTGTGGAAGAAATGAAAGGGAAGGAAATGGTTTGGGAAACCATTGTGGAACAAAATGGGTTGTGCAAAACCAAGTTGGAGGAAATCACTTGCTTTCCAGCACTTGTTAGTGTGTTGAACTTCACCATCCAGCATGTTTCCAGCATGAACAAAAGCCGCGAATTAGGCTTCTTCGGCTACGCTGATACATTCAAGAGTATCAAGACGTGGGTGCAAAGACTTAGAGCTATGAAAATCATACCCTAAAATTAAGGCTAATTGTTTAAATAATGTCATGGTTTTTAAATTGTTTGTTTCATTTGTTTCAAGATGGTATTTTTTATTTATCATGTTTTACTATTTTCTTTTTTTGTTGTTACAAAATTTCTCTAGTGTTTGTTTCAAGTCAATTCATTTGGACCGATCGAGGTGATAAAATTAATTACATAAGCCATTTTGGCTGTATATAGTATTAATTAAAGTGGTGAATATGCATATGGAGTCGATACATGAGTAAGGTTTGAATCTCAAATTTAATACGTAGTAATTTTTTATATATGATATGATATAAAATTTTATAATAATTAAATAAAGTAATTTTTTTTTTTTTTGAGAAAATGATGTAATTCATCAAAAATCAAATAACAAAAATTACATTACACTTGTGATCCGAGCACGAGTATCTTCAAATTTGAAATATAAGTCAAGTACATAGTTTTAGGAGATCCGAATCAAGGAGATAAACACAGACAACGAGGCGCAGTTGGGTTGGTAAGACGCCTCACCTATCGCCAATAGGTCATGGGTTCGAGTCACGTCGGAAGTAGGTGGAGAACCACTATTGATTCTCGCAGGGGAGGAGAAAAAAAAAGGAGATAAACAACAATTAAGATGAATTGGCAAAATGGCAAAATTGCACGAAATTTGAGGGGGTTTTGTGTATCGAGGCAAAAAGCCTTTTATGTTACCTGACCTATTGACGTTTTATATAAGTAGTCCCTACTTAATTTTTTACCTTTATTGCATACAAATCTATAAAAACGTAACTCAATTTAATTCCTAAATTAAAATGAATTGACCAAAATTTTGGTCAAAATAATTACTGATGTGGCATTATTATAAGGTATACCCTACAAATTTATAAAAAGAGATTAAAAGAACCAAAAAAAAAAAAATGCTGCCGTTTCCCAAACTGAAAATAACTAACTTCTTCTCGATCTCTTTGATCTGTTCTCCAGCAAAAGAACAGATCTGTGGAAAATTTATGGACGTCTTGATGGCTACAACCTTCGTCTCCTTCTCTCCTGCTCTCCGTCAACTCTAGGGGAAAAGATTGTTGGTTGGTCAGGTGAACCTGAATCATATATCTGGGGTCTTGTAGCCGTAATTAACTACAATGATTGGAATGAATTCAGAAGTCAATCAAAATAATTCAATCGAGGGATTTTGGGAACAACGCTTTCATTGAATCATAAAGGATTACAGATGGACTATAATGGAACTCTAACAATGGCGATGAACAAGAGCCGCTTGATCAAAGCCTCTAATCTCCCTATTAGCTACTCCTAATCTTTAAAGGAAACAATAAACATCAATTCTCAACAACCCTTCCCCTTTGCTGTAAATCATTATATAGATTTGTTTTTTTGGATCCCAAGACGCATTCGCGAGGTGCCAACAGAATTTGGTGTAGCCGACAATTGCGCGCACATGGCTGCTCCCGCGAGTTTGTTAGGCCATTTAGACTATCACATGTTCGAAGTGATTAACTGTAATCAGATTTTATACCGAGTGTGTCCAGAATGTACATAGAGTATATAAATAATGTACATAACATATGCATTATATGTTATGTACATTCAGAATACACTTTATGTACATTTTGGACACACTTATGTACATTATGGGCGCTCCTTGTTAGGAGCGCCTATGCACTCGGTATATTTTGCAATCTGTAATACCCCTACTTGACTGCTTTAAAAGACCTTCTTACCCATTTCAAAAAGCAACGGTCATAATTTCCTTCTCCTTTGCCTTACTGGTGTTCTGATTGCCTTTACAAGTGTTCCGATGACAGGTCTGTGTGAAAATAGGTCAAACTGTACCTATGACAAGAGGAATTAAGTCAAGGTTTATGCTTCATTTCCAATTTCAGTAGTGCTCATATGGAAATTAGGGCACCATTGCCTCAAGGTCAGTACTTATACAAATTATAGAAGGGGGAGGAGGTTCCAGATGGAATATTATGGATGTTTAAACAACCAAGCAATGTGTCTAACGCAAAAACACCACCCTCCCCTCGAGGTTGGATTATGCAGTTTGTGTTGAACCTTGAGAGTCTAACAGATCTTGTAATCTGCGTGTTGGTATGGATCTGCTCGTCTTCTCTTCAATTTCTTATCTGGGTTCTTGAAGTAGGAAAAAACATTGGGAAAGATTTTTTGCTGAGATGATTGTGAATGTTAGGAAAATTTTGTTTCTGATGTTGTGTTTGATTTAATGGATTATTTGAAGTTGAGATGGTGGTGATTGTGTTTTGGTGGTGGTTATAGGTTGTTGAAGGGGTGGTTGGTGGTGTTGGTGGTTAATGGTGGTGATGGTGGTTGGGGTTGATTTTTTTTTTTTTTGGGTTGATTTGATTAATTATTATTTTTATATATTAAAAATTTTAATAAATTATATAAATTAGTTTAATTTTTAATAAGTATCAAGGGTAATAATGTCATTTTTCTCTTTTTTCTCCAAATTTTACACAATGTCAGTGACAACTAAGCGCCACATAGGAAATAATTTGCCATTGTCTGATGATTAACTCGATCGATTTCTTGAGTTATGCTTTATAGATCAAGTATATAATTAAGGCAAAAAATAAAATAGAAACTACTTATACAAGAGGTTGATGGGTCAATTCAAAGATAAAAACTAAAATTATATTTATTTTGAAATTATGTATTTAAAAACTTTTTCCTCCAATATTTTCGAAGTATCATTTGTGGAATTTGCCCTAAAAATTATATAAAATTCCTCATCCTCCGCCCAATTTTTTAAATATTCAAACTGTGTCTAACCAATAAGAAAAGTACAACGATGGCTTTGCCTTCCCGATGCTTTGATTTCCAGTAGAAAGAAACAAGATTCAAGTTACACAACACACACAAAGAGAATTTCTTGAGAAGAAATACGTACGTACGGTACGGTACCATCAATGGAGTCTCCATCAGTAGCCCTAAGTTGGGGTCACGGGAATGGTCGGAATAAGCTTGGCCGAGACTAGGGGTGGCACCCAATAACTTATCGGGTTTTATTGGGTTTATCCAATTAAACCCAATAGCTTATCGGATCTTATTGGATTTATCCATTGAGTCAATTTTAATTATATACTGGGTTGGGTTAATTGGGTTTGGTTCATTTTTGCCACTCATAAGTACGGTCATGGTGTGAAAGACGTCAAGACGAGGTTTATAAATTAAGAAGACGGATAAGTTATCTAGACGAGGGCATATTCATGGAATATTGGGTCTTATTGGGTTAACCCATTGGATCAATTTTGATTTATTTTGGGTTGGGTTAATTGGGTTGGGTCTATAATTGCCACCCCTAATGATACTTAAGGAAAAAAATATTAATCGGATTACGGGGAAACCAAGGGGTGGCTCAGTGGTAGAGCCGAACTTTACAGTATGTAAGGTCTAAGGTTCGATCCCTTCCCATGCCCCCTTAGGGCCAAAAAAATTAAAAAAAATCGAACTATGGAGTTGTAATATATTAATCATTTAGTTATTATAATTAATACTAATAACATATGGTTTTAATTTTTATTTTTCTAAACAAAAGAAGCAGGAACATATGTTTTTATATTGATGTGTTCACGCATGCGGCCTATAAATAATTTAATCAACAGGAGGTGAGATCCTCTGTTCCATTCTCTATTCCACTCTCTGTCCCACTACTTACATTATGATGGACCCACCAATAATAGGGTCCACCATAATGTGAGTAGTGAGATAAAAAGTGGGATAGAGAATGAGACAGATGATTTCGATTCCAGAAACAGAGGAGTTGTGTGGATTTCGGTAAAACAGCTGGAAGCCTGGATGAGTGCCGTCCAGTCACGGTGGCGTGCTTAATAAGAATATTGGTAATGTAGGGACACCCGTTCTAATTGGATTACAAGCTGTTTAGCAATGGATTTTCTTTCTCGGATTAAGATACTCCTTTCCCGAAAGCAAGTCGAAATGGAATGCGACAAAACCAGATCGTCCGATATGATGTGCTGCTGTGGAACCACCTGCTATATTGAGATGACAGCCTTGGATTTAAATTCGGAATGAATGTTCGCTGCCCTAAAATCGAAACGTGTATCGTTACTCTTCTTTTAAATCCTAAAGTTTCAATTATAAATTCAAAACAAGTACTACTTTCTACTACTAATCTCACAATGTGGCCTACATAATTATTGGATAGAGAAGTCAGAACGGATGACTCAAATTTTATTGTATTTGTGTGATTTTTTTTTTATTTTAAAATCAACAGGAAATGGATCAAATTAGTTCATAGTGTATTATTTTCTAACACCTGATCTAAATCTGGGGGAACTCCGAAAGCATTAATGCACTGCTATGCCCAACCTCGTAAGTTTGGCTATTGTATCTGCTTTCATTTTAGTTCTCAAAAGATATGTTTGAATTGAACTTTGCACTCTCGATTAACGAGTTCCTTAATCTGGCCTAACCGATCATCATGCAACATGTTACCATGCACCGTCTTACTCATCTCCGACACCACCTCTCCGTCTGAATATAAACCCTGTGCAATCCTCCCTTCCATGCTTCTGTCAACCCGGCTATAACTCCTTTGAGCTCCGTTCTAAAAATACCTTTGCATCGCACCTTTCCTCCAAAGCCACCTAACCACTTACCAAAACAATCCCGAAGGATAAATCCCATGCCACGATCCCCTGGTCATTTTCGGATGTCCCGTCCGTATTAACGAAAATCCATTCCTTTGGAGGCGCTTGCCAACAAACTCCCGTCTGCTGACCATATCATGTAACAAGCCGCTGCTACACAAACTGCCAATAGCCATTAAACACGCCTCGGAAGCAGTCTGAACAGTCGCGATTCTCTTTGACAGCTCCACCTCCTTGTGGTTAAACACAAAATCATTACGCCATCGCCACAACCAGTAGCAACCGAATCCGAAAACATTTGCATTCTCTAACCCATTACGTGCTTTGAAAGAGCCACGCACACTTGCTTGCACGCATCTCTGCGTATCCAACCAGAAGAAAAAACTTTTCTCCGCATTCTCCAAAATTACCGACCACATTTCGCGCGCTATCTGACAATCACGAAGCACATGGAGTACTGTTTCCGGCTCATGAGAACACTAGGGACACAATGGGCTATTGGAAAGGTGACGTCGAAACCTCTCACCGTTCGTCAGCAGCCTTTCATGAACACACACCCGAAGAAAAGACCGAATGTGTTGCGGCCTCTCCACTGCCATACCAACTTCCAAATCGGTGATTCTGCATAATCTGAAACCTCCACCACCGCTCTGTACATTGATCTTTATTACCCTCTTCCACCCCTTGCAAAATTTCATTTACATGTCCTGCGAAATGTGCGAAGCAATTGGGCTCAAGTCGAAGGCACTCGAGGTAGTCCGAAAGCTCGCTAGCGATATATATCTCTCCACTGTTCCGAAATTACTGCTGTAGCCATCTCCAATAGCGGCTGATCGCTTACCCAACGATCCTTCCAAACATCGATTGATTTGCCATCTCCCACTAACCATTTGTGTGACCTTTTATTGTACATAGACGAGTGTTTTACTGTAATTTTTTTATGGTTTGATCTAAAGTGATTTTGTGCGAAGTTATTGCAAAAGTTCATATTACTAGCTCTTATGACACAAAGGGTAAAAAAATTTGTAATAAAATAAAAGCCAATGTAATATTTTGAGAAGAGGAAAAGGCGGGAGAGAACAAAAATATGAGTCAATTTCAAAAATATGGATGAGATTATTTTGAAATCATGCATATAGTAATTTAATAAATATAGGAGCATATATAGCATGATAAAAATGGATATATTTGAAAATTATTAGTGATTTAGATTTTTTAAAATAAAAGTATGCTATTTTTTCTATTTGATCCAACCCTCTCTGTGTCTGTCTTGGCTGAAATTTAAGAACATACTCTGGGATCATATATACATTCTTTTCGTTTCAAAAAAGAAAATATTTTTACTTTCATTTTCAATTTTTAAAATAACCTTCCTCGTTTTAAGAATATAAAACATCTTTGTATAACTTTAAAATGAATAAGCATTAAAACTTCTTCCTTAAAATTTGTAAAATATATAATTAAAATAGAAAGATTTTCACAGGAGTATTATTTTTAAGGGTTAATAAGTAAGGATCCCCCGTAAAATATTGGTTTCAGCGTTATCCTTCTTGTGTGTGTGTATATATATATATATATATATATATATATGTATATATTTTTTTGATTTAGCCACCCTATTTTGTACCCATTGTGCAGCCGTGGCCCGTCACTTTTAATAATTATCACTCACTTAAATAGGTTAATTGTACTCATTGTGCGGCCGTGGCCCGTCATATTTTTTATATTATAATTAATAATATTTCTAATCACTATCTTATTCATTGATCATAAAATAAATTAAATATATTTAATAAGGAAAAATTGATATAAATTCATAAATATGTATAAAAGTATAACTATAACATCCAAGTAAATTCATAAATATGTATAAAAATGATAATTAATATTAAATTATATTTTTGAGATAAAAATGTATTAATTAAGATTTTTGCATATAACATATCTATAGTTGAAATTTAACAACTATTTCCACATCTAAATGTCGCCGCCCACACCGGCCACACCACAACGGACCCCCCCCCCCCCCAAAAACCATTTCCACATCTTCCTTCTTCTTTTTATTTTGAGAAAACTTGGGCCAACCTCTCTGTGCTTATTGAGTTTTAGGGATGAGTTCCATGTACTTTATTTCTTAAGGTTTCACCTCGTTGACTTCAAAATCGTTAGATTTCATCTATTTTGTTTAACGATTTAACTTGTAAAGACAAAATTGCCTCCATAAAATAAGAAGAAAAAAAATACAAAATCAAAAGAAAAACTAAGTGGGTCATGTTTCTCTTCTTCATTTTCGTATCCATCTTCAACATTTGTCTTCCTCCAAAAGTTCAAAGGAGACAAAAGATCCTCGGATGACTTCATCGCCACCTCACTCTGGCTATCTTCTCGCCGGAGCAACTCCCTCTCCTCCTCACCATCACTCCCCGTCAATTCATCTCTAAGTTCAATCTTCTTCCCTAAGGACTTCCCGTTGATTAGCCCCACAACACCACTAAGATTCTTCGGGATTCCCATTTTCTTGGGAAAAACTTTCCAAATCCCCAAGAAAAATCTCCATCTCCATTAGACCGAAAAAGAAGGCAAACCTTAAAGACAAACACAATATGGCCGATCTCATTCCAAATCTCAATCTCTCCGCCGATTTCATTCACTTCAATTGAACTCCAAGTTCATATTTGCACCAGATCTGATGGAGGAGCTATATATCTTATTTGCACCGGATTTACACCAAATTTGATGGATAAACTAGAACATCATATGGGTGTGTGATTTCTATTTGCATATTATTTGAAATAGATCTGGGATGCTTATTCAAGTTAAAGTTTCAATTTGGGGGAAAGAAGAGGAGATTTGGGGGTGATGATGTACGATTTTTCCTGTGATCTGGGTGAACTTCTGCTATGGCTGAAGGCTGTTGAATCTGGGCAGCAACAGGACCTGCAAAACCAAACCGTTACCAGAGGTAGGGGGTGGCCTTACCTAACAAGCTCCGGCGTGAGAGTAAGACTCAAGTTCACTAAGAAGCAAGAGAATTCACGGGAGAGTTTGGGGGCAATAGAGTGTGTACCTTTGCCTACAGGTGTAGGGCCTTATTTATAGGTGTTTGAGGATGATGAATCCTTGAAGGAGAAGGAGTCTTTGGCCACCTTCCTTTATTGTAGGAAATAGAATCTGGCAAGGACTCATATTGGTCTCCAGATAAGGTAACTCAATCAGAATTCTTTATGAAAAATACTTCTATGAGGATATTCCCTCATTAATAAAGGCCTTTTCCCTTTTGGAAACGGACTCTTTGAGCTAGACTGCTCGCAAGAGTCAAACATGTCGCTTAAAGCTAGGCTCCTTTAGCGAGGAATAAGATCATGCTCGCACGAGGCTTCACCTCCATGCGAGATCTAATATAGGTCGCGCAAGGGAGGATCACCTTCCATTTTCTCGCGAAGTAAAGTAATAGAGGTCGACCTCTCTGCGAGATCTCAAGAGAGGTCGCCTATCATGGAGATGTTTCCTCCATATCTCGCTAAGTAATTATCTTCTGATGACTATGACCTAACTCTCGAGCTCTCTTAGAGCTCGCTAGGTCGCCAATACTTTTTGGTATCTTCAGTAGTCCCCTGGACCTTTGCGCAAGTATTTATGCTTGCGTGAAGGGACATATAAAAAGCTCTTCTTTCTGCGATGAAAGCCTTTATGGTCGTTTGTGAACTCTTGATTCTACTCACTGTTTGGAGTAAATTTTGTAAATGTTTAATGGTGTGAGCAAGCTATCTCGCGACCAAATGAAATGTTTTGAACAGATTAATCGTTCTTTTGAAATGGTAGTAGTGCGAGCAATGTTTCTCGCAGCTTTTATTATGTGCTTGTAGATATTCTCTACTTAGCATTTTCACTTAGATTGTAGCTCTTAGCTTCCTTTGAATGTTAGCTCTTAGCTTTCTTTGAATCATAGCTCTTAACTTTCTTTGAATCATAAAGTATTGTTCGATCTGCTTCGCACAGTGCGAGGTATCAGCTTATGCGATGATCCGCTAGCTCCTCGCTCTCAAAGCGACGTTAAACACGATGCTTCTGCGACGTCTTGATCGCCAATATGATGTCTTAGAACGACCATACTTTGGAAGTCCTAGAGTATCTCTGACCTCGATTTACGAGGAACATTTTTTATTATTTGCAAACCAGGGTCGACATGTCGCACCCGTGTGATTTGAGTAAAAGACAAAGTATAGTTCGCATCAACGATAACTACATGTCTGAATGATTTTGACCCCGATTCACGAGGAGCGTTTGGGATTTATGTTATGCTCGCATCACGAGCAAGATGACCTCGATTTACGAGGGACGTTTGAGATTTCACCATTTTACTTTTCTTGAATGAGCATGCCAAAATCTCTTGCTCGAATTCAAGCTAGTACTTTTGCTCGCCAATTCGCCTCGAAAACTTAGAAAAAATGCACCTTTATATTTCTTGCTTAGTTCCTGCTTGATTTATAGGAGTTTTAGGAGCTCGCATATATACCTCATACTCACCCCTTTTTAGTTGAGTAGGACTTTATGTAATTTTCATTTTGAAGAGAGATAGCAAAAACAATCTTGCTTATCTGTATGAACACAGTCCCCGAGTCGAGGATACCTCCATGCTTTGAAAAAATCTTTGTCCTCGATTCACGAGGAGTTTCTCCATTTAATATCGAGTCTCGCGAGAAAGTCATCTGCGGGATATCATTGCCGAAGCGGCATCGCGAGATAATCCCTCGCGGATCCTTAAATTGCAACCTCGAGGTGAGGGTCTTCGTCATCGTCGCAGTAGCGACATCGTGAGAAATCACTCGCGAATCCTCAAATCGCAACCTCAACATGAGGGTCTTCATAATCATCGCCGAAACGGCATCGCGAGAAATCACTCGCGGATCCTCCAATCGCAACCTCAACAAGAGGGTCTTCATCATCGCTGAAGCGGCATCGCGAGATAATCCCTCGCGGATCCTCCAATCGCAACATCAACAAGAGGGTCTTCATCATCGCCGACAAAGCGACATCGCGGAAATGTCATCCGTGGTGTAACATCGCTAATAAGCGGTATCATGTAAATGTCATCCATGAAATATCATCGCTAATAAGTGGAATCATGGGAATGTCATCCATGAAATATCATCGCTAATAAGCGAAAACATAGGAATGTCATCCGTGAAATAGCAT